>JBAMCF010001150.1:0-38884 GCA_037075285.1 Drosophila lutescens
TGTTAAACGTTTTGGGAATTAAAGTATTAAAATATTATTTATATTAATATAAATATTATATTGCGCTTTTTATACCCGTTACTCGTAGAGTAAAAAAATACCTATCGAAATGTAGAAGCAATTTTTCAAATCGGACCATTCGTTAAAAAGTTATGCGTGATCAAAGTTTATATCTCCATCTCCCTCGCACTCCCTTTACCTGAGTAACGGGCATCTGATAGTCGGGGCACCCGACTATAACGTTCTCTCTTGTTATACCCGTTACTCGTAGAGTAAAAGGGTATATTGTATTCGTGCAAAAGTATGTAACAGCTAGAAGGAAGCGTTTCCGACCCCATAAAGTATATATATTCTTGATCAGGATCACTAGCCGAGTCGATCTAGCCATGTCCGTCTGTCCGTCTGTCCGTCTGTCCGTCTGTCCGTCTGTCTGTCTGTCCGTCTGTCTGTCTGTCTGTATGAACGCTGAGATCTCGGAAACTATAAAAGCTAGAAGATTGGCGTTTTGCATGCAGATTCTAGGAGTTCCTACGCAGCGCAAGTTTGTTTCAAAAGGGTGCCACGCCCCCTCTAACGCCCACAATCGCTTATATACGATTTTAAAAATTTCAATATTTCGGAAAAGTAAAAATGCAGTTTTAGTGTGTTAAAAATACCTATCGAAATGTAGAAGAAATTTTTCAAATCGGACCATTCGTTAAAAGTTATGCGTGTTCAAAGTTTCTATCTCCATCTCCCTCGCACTTCCTTTACCTGAGTAACGGGTATCTGATTGTCGGGGCACCCGACTATAGCGTTCTCTCTTGTTGTATACATGTTCGTGAATTAAATGTCTATTTTTGAGATTGAGTTGTACAATAAATCAGCTAGAAAAGTTGTTAAAACCTGTATAGACATATGTCGACGGACGACCCCCTTTTTGGGAGTTTACCCACTTCTATTGCTTTTATGGGAAAAGTAATAATGCAGTTTTGTTTTAAATGTTATTAATATACGAAAACGAAAATGTTATTCTTATTTTTATTCTGAAGAATTCGCGGTCTCATTATGTTGAACAAGTCATTAACGGCTATATTGGTTACCACTAATAAAATGTGAGCATGGTCATTAGTGGTTCCTCTTGGTCCTAAGAATTTGCGATCTCATTATGTTGAAGAATAACTGTGTATAAGTACAAATTGCAACCTTTAAAATTTCAACAAAAGAGACTTAAGACTTATTTATTTTCGATCACCAAATAAAAGTTATTAACAGGGACCGTAAATAATGATTATTGATGTATTATTTGAACCAAAAAATCAAGCACTTAGGATCGACATACGCGAAAAAGGAAAACACCATAGTGATCCTCATTGGCTAATCTGTCCATTTTCAACATGATTTTGGTACCCGTTACTCGTAGAGTACCCGTTACTCGTGCAAAAGTATGTAACAGCTAGAAGGAAGTATTTCCGACCCTATAAAGTATATATATTCTTGATCAGGGTCACTAGCCGAGTCGATATAGCCATGTCTGTCCGTCTGTCTGTCTGTCCGTCTTTAAATTGTTTAAATATTTCGGAAAAGTAAAAATGCAGTTTTATTGTGCTTATCAATACCTATCGAAATGTAGAAGAAATCGGACCATTCGTTAAAAAGTTATGCGTGATCAAAGTTTCTATCTCCATCTCCCTCGCACTCCCTTTACCTGAGTAATGGGTATCTGATAGTCGGGGCACCCGACTATAGCGTTCTCTCTTGTTATTTTTGGGATTTTTATAATATTGCTCAAAAATAATCATTACTTTCGAGTTTTAAAATAAAAATCAAAAATGATCATTATTTCTGATCGGAAAACATAAAACTCAACAATAATGATTTTTGTGGATTTTTATTTTTTTTCGCTCAAAATAAAACTCACTAGGACGCCACGTCTTTTCTGTAGTCCTATGTATGATTTTTTTAGTAAAAGTCTTCTCATAAGAGTCACGGAGGACTTTTATTTTTTCAGTCAAAAAATAACAGTCATTTTTAGACTTTTATTATAAAAGTCATGAATAAAAGTTACGGAGGACTTTTATTTTTTTGGTCAGAAAATAACTGTTATTCTTTGACTTTTATTTTAAAAGTCTGAAATAACATTTACTTCATGACCAATTTTAAAAAAGTTAAACATTTTAAGTCATTGCGGATATGAATACACTCAAAAAAAACAGCCCGAAATCGCCATTAAATCAAGAAATTCGCCATGGATTTCAATCGATGGCGATTTACCGTATTTTTTAGAAAGGAATTTTCTAAAATTTAGAAAACAATTTCTGAAAAGCAGAAATACTTTTCTAAAATCAAAAAAAATTGCCATCAAATTGAAAAATTTTCCTAAAATCTAGAAAGTACTTTTCTTGAACATATAATTTTTTTCTTAAAATAAGAAAGGACTTTTTTTTGTTTTCAGAAAATTTTCTTTATTAAAATAAAATGCAAACATATTTATTTTACTATTTTATTTCCTAAAAATAAAGAGAAAATAAAATAGATGAAAAGAAAATTATTAATATTTCCTAAACAAAAAAGGGAAAAAAACAAAAAAGATAAAAATAACATTATAAATATTTCCTAAACAAAAAAGAGAAATGAAAACAAAAAAAGATAAAAATAACATTATAAATATTACCTAAACAAAAAAGAGAAAAGAAAACGAAAAAGATAAAAATAATATTATTAACATTTATATTAAGTATTTAATATATTATTATTAAAATTTTCTTACTTACTGCCAAATTATTAACAATACCTGAAATTAAAATTATACCTGCAATCGAAAATTAAAATTAATATTAGAGAAGGATGGAATTTGCGGCCTGCAATATTATTAAAAGCCAAATCTATAAAAATAGTACGCCCTTTGCTTACCATAAATTTTCACACACTTACCAAATTTATATTTCAATTTATTTCAATTGCTTACCTATAAATTGCATCTTTGAGGGATCGCACTTTAACTTTCTTAAATAGGCTCAACACAAACTTATTACTTTGAATGCTCATCTAAAACTGAGCACAAGGGTTCAAGATGCAGCGCAACGCAAGCAACTCTCTCGCGAGAGACTGCATTTCCAAAACAACAACGCAATAAAAGTTATAGCTACGCACAAGAAAATTCTCGATCATATACACAAACGCATATAAACATATATGTACATACATACGCCAAAAACGGTCCTTACCGCATGTCTTCTTCTTTTTCGTTTCGAAGAAAATTGAGAAGAATAAAAGAAATAAAAAAAGTTTTTCTTAAATCTATGGTGATTTTCTAATTCTCCTTTTCTGTTTTCAAAAATTTTTTTTAAAAATTATTCTTTAAATTAAAAAAAATTTACCGTGTTTTTTATGGCGACTTTCTAGATTCTAGGAAGGGCTGAAGTACAAACTAGGAAAGATTTAAGAAAAAAAATCATTTTTCTAAATTTACGAAAAGTTTTTCATAAAATTCTGTTTCTTTGGTCTTTTTTCCTAGATTCAAGAAAACAATTTCTAAAATTCAGAAAATTTTCTAAAATAAAGAAAAATTTCCATTTTATGGCGATTTTCTAAAATTAAGGAAAAAAAAATTTTTGAGTGTAGGCTGCATTAAATTGGCTTTATGGTTTTTTTCTCAGATTTTTAGCGTTATCCTAGGCGTATGATTTTTTCGATAAAAAATAATAAAATAACTGTTATTTTCGGTCCCTGGTTTTTATACCCGTTACTCGTAGAGTAAAAGGGTATATTGTTTTCGTGCAAAACTATGCAACAGCTAGAAGGAAGCGTTTCCGACCCTATAAAGCAGAGCTCGTAAATAACTGTTAACACTTATTTCTGAAACTGTCTTGTTACTCACAAAACAGAAAATATCTAAAAATTTCTGTCAGTCTCGGACAGAAAACAGTTATTTTTTCTTCCAAAGTGTTTTCTGTTGACTGTTTTCGGCTGACACAAACCTTTTTTCTGTCTCTCAATAACAGAAAAAAGGGAGACTTTTGCTTTCACCTCACTGAATAAGTGTTTTTGAATGATCAAAACCTATAACTGTCTCAGAATAAGTGTCTTTTTGGATTGTGTGCTTATTTCTAACTTAAAAATTTTAAGTCTTTTCCATAAAGTTATATAAATACACTGTTTATGCGTGATATGGTTTTAGGGTATATATGTAAACTACGTATTGCCGAACAATAATTTATTTTATAAAAATGTATCGAATAAACTTTATTCGCCGTTTAGCTTCACAACGAAAAGCGAATTTATGTTTTGCGAACTAAGAGAGCTACGTTTCTCATTTAATACATAATGCAGTGCGGAAAATGCCCTTTCCACAGTAACCTGTGTGGCTGGTGTAGCCAGCACTACCCGGGCAAGAGCATTTAAATGCGGCGATTGCATCATAAAACTGCAATATATTGGAGGTCAATGGTAAACGTCTGAAAGCCATGTCAAAACTGTCCACATCTGCATAAATTTTTGATAGTGGTTCACGCGAAGTATCTTCCTTTGTTTGTGATAATGACTGGACATCATCTAAAAATTCAGAGAAAAGGGTAACTTCCTCAGCAGCGCATGGGTGACTTGTCGACGGAAATTCACGATGCTCATTGAAATCGATCTCAGAGGAAGATGATTTACTTGTGCCACCTATCTGGAAAAATGAAAGAAATTAGTATTATAAAATTAGGTTCATTTATCTTAGAGATATGCTTTTGCAGATACATCATTGGCCGAAACCATAAATATTAAATAACAATGGCTTACGTTCTTAAGTTCATAAATACGACGCACAGTTCTTTTTAAATTTTGCTTGGCTAACATTTTTTGTTCGGGACTTAACACTATGTTAATTCTTGGATCCATGTAAATAGCAGATAACAAGGCGTCGTTGTCAAGTAATTTACTCTCCCTAGATTTCATTTGCGTTAGCAACTTTTTGGCCAGATAATTTTCACTCTTTTCGCATTTGAGTTTTAACTCCATCCATAGAATATAAAACTCTCTAAATGGTAGTTCTGTTTGTTGTAACTTTAGAGTTGCTTCATAAGTGGGTTTGAAAGCATTTATATAAAGCTCTACGAATTCCCAGTATATATTTGTGCCCTTTATTATCTGCTTCACGGAAAGAAAGTTCTTAAGGTCAAACAGCTTAACAAGCATTAGATAGGTTGAATTCCACCTGGTCAAAACGTCCAGCGTAGGAATGGTTTTTTGCTTTCGACTAAGAATCGTCTGCTCATGGTGAATAATACTAGGTCTTATATACATGGGTTTGAAAAAACATCAATTCTCTTACCTATGAGTTTCCGTACGCAACGCTTTGCATATCTTACGACAATTGTTGATATTGCTGCTGATCTCGCTCGTCTTATTGACATCAATCACGCACAATTGCAGGGTATGAGCAGCACATCGAACAAGGTGAAAATTGGCCAGTTGTATCGTATCCAGCTTTTCCATTAGGTCATCTTTTTGTTTGTCGTCGTTCAAAAGAGAGTCATTCAGGGCATCTTCATTTAGGATTTCCACGGCCTTTGTGATATTTTTTCCATTATCCGATGTAATACTTTGTAAATAATGTTAATTAAAATGTTAAATTAAAAATGTAAGATTAAAAATGTTATTTAATTTAATTTGTACCTGAAGATTATATCAAGTTCTATTTCGTAATCCTGCAGAACTTCCAAAATCTTTTCTTTTATGTACTGACCGGTATGCGAGTGCAATAGCTGTATCATTCCTAATGTTTTAACAACAATCTGGGAATAGTACAGCGTTGTCGGAATCAGTTGCAAATTTACACCCAAAATGGCTTTGTCCAATCTGGTGGCAGCATCGATTTTCAGGGATAACAACTTTCCCTTTACTAAAGTCCGTATACTGTCTTTAATGGTCTGCTCCTTTAATTTAACATAATGCATAACATTACGCGATGTTATGGGACCCACAATCTCGCGGAACCCATCGCTGTCTAGAAGCAAGAAAGGCCTCCCATCTGTAGTTACAATTTTAACAATTGATGAAGTTAACGATTCTTCGCTGGTGGGCTCCAAATCATTAAAAATATGAGCATGTTTTGCAATGAGGTGCCTTCTTAAATTGGTTATATGTTTACCGCACAGTTTAATACCACACACGTTGCACGTCGATTTATTACTCCCGGATTCGTATTTAAAAAACAAATAAACACTTTTATGTTTTTTTGGGCGACCCATTTTAACAAATTTTTGTTTTCAACTTTTACTGTTCGACACTGCATTTTCCCAATTTGTCAGTAAATAAGTGTTATTTGTCGAACATATTGAAAGTGTCGACAGTTATTTACGAGCTCTGCTATCTCTAAAGATTATAAAATGAAAGACCGATTTTTAAGGGGATACGACCACAGCCCAAACCTTAAGAGCTACAGCAGCCAAATTTTTGCACAGTATTCCATTGGGGGCGTAGGCGCCCACTAAGATCCGACATGTCCCCCAGTGGCCCCAAACAGCTCCAACATCCATATTTAGAGCAAAAAAGTATTAGATGTACTCAAGCTTAACTTCTAAAGGGGTTGGAATTTCGAAATTTGGATTTTGCAGAATTTTAGGTTTTGAAAAGGCCTAATTAGAAATCTAAAAGAAATTTCGATATCCCCCATAATTTGGGGGCTACATTTAAAATTAACTTTTCGATTTTAAAAATCTAAACCGCTGCTCCGATCAAGATGATTTTTGGATCATTAGTTATTCTATGGCCCAAATGCTTAAGTTTTATTTTTCAAGTTTTTAACATTTTTTTAAGTATTTTTAACGAATTTATTTAGATTTCCTAAGTTATTGCGTTGCATTTTGTGGGAGCCTGCCGAGAGAGCGAAACCCAGAGAGCGGATGCCAAGAGAGCGACGGCCGAGAGAGCAACACCCAAGGAAACTGACGAGGGGGAGGGGTAGTGCTGCAGGGAAAGGAAAGGGGAAAGAGGTATTTTAAGTTAAATTTGTTTTGGATTTTAAAAACTTAAACTGCTGCTCCGATCAATATGATATTCGGTCAATAGTCAGTTCTGTGGATCAAATGCTTAGGTTTTATTTTGTGGCAGAAGTAAGAGTCCTAATTGATTTCCGCCATGGAAGAAAATAGAAAATTACTACAAATTCTGTAAGCAAAGCCAAAATGTTTCCAAGTTAATTATTAATCTTAAGATTCGAACATACATACACACAATGTGTGTGTATGTTCTACTTGAAAGTAGATAATGTGCTTAAATACAAAAAAATGATTTATTTCCTTTCGGCCAATGCAAAATTTGTCGTGTTTAAAATTAATAATTATCGATCAAATGTGGAATCTGAAAATAATACGTTACTTTGCTGTTTTTGTATTGGATGCCAATCTTTTACTGTGTGTACAAAGGTTTTCGTTTCATTCAAAACAAGAAATTTGAAAACAACAAATTTCAATTAACAAACAAGTATATGTACATATTTGTACGCAAATTAAAATTGCATTGATAGTATTGTAACTGATAGAAAGTATACAAATTCAATACTTTTACATAGATCACATTCATCTCTAAAGATTATAAAATGAAAGACCGATTTTTAAGGGGATACGACCACAGCCCAAACCTTAAGACCTACAGCAGCCAAATTTTTGCACAGTATTTCATTGGGGGAGTAGGCGCCCACTAAGATCCGACATGTCCCCCAAGTGGCCCCAAACAGCTCCAACATCCATATTTAGAGCAAAAAAGAATTAGATGTACTTAAGCTTAACTTCTAAAGTGGTTGGAATTTCGATATTTGGATTTTGCAGAATTTTAGGTCTTGAAAAAACCTAACTAGAAATCTAAAAGAAATTTCGATATCCCCCATAATTTGGGGGCTACATTTAAAATTAACTTTTCGATTTTAAAAATCTAAACCGCTGCTCCGATTAAGATGATTTTTGGATCATTAGTTATTCTATGGCCCAAATTCTTAAGTTTTATTTTTCAAGTTTTTAACATTTTTTTAAGTATTTTTAACGAATTTATTTATATTTTCTAAGTTATTGCGTTGCATTTTGTGGGAGCCTGCCGAGAGAGCGAAACCCAGAGAGCGGATGCCAAGAGAGCGACGGCCGAGAGAGCAACAGCCAAGAAAACTGACGAGGGGGTGGGGTAGTGCTGTGTGTGAAAGGGAGGGGAAAGGGGCAATTTAAGTTCAAATTTGGTTTGGATTTTAAAAACTTAAACTGCTGTTCTGATCAATATGATTTTCGATCAATAGTCAGTCCTGTGGATCAAATACTTAGGTTTTATTTTAAAAAAAATATTTTTCATTTTGTAGCATGTGTACAATACATGTACAATACAATACATACACACAATACACAATACATACACACAATTTTTTGTGATATTTTTTCCATTATCCGATGTAATACTTTGTAAATAATGTTAATTAAAATGTTAAATTAAAAATGTAAGATTAAAAATGTTATTTAATTTAATTTGTACCTGAAGATTATATCAAGTTCTATTTCGTAATCCTGCAGAACTTCCAAAATCTTTTCTTTTATGTACTGACCGGTATGCGAGTGCAATAGCTGTATCATTCCTAATGTTTTAACAACAATCTGGGAATAGTACAGCGTTGTCGGAATCAGTTGCAAATTTACACCCAAAATGGCTTTGTCCAATCTGGTGGCAGCATCGATTTTCAGGGATAACAACTTTCCCTTTACTAAAGTCCGTATACTGTCTTTAATGGTCTGCTCCTTTAATTTAACATAATGCATAACATTACGCGATGTTATGGGACCCACAATCTCGCGGAACCCATCGCTGTCTAGAAGCAAGAAAGGCCTCCCATCTGTAGTTACAATTTTAACAATTGATGAAGTTAACGATTCTTCGCTGGTGGGCTCCAAATCATTAAAAATATGAGCATGTTTTGCAATGAGGTGCCTTCTTAAATTGGTTATATGTTTACCGCACAGTTTAATACCACACACGTTGCACGTCGATTTATTACTCCCGGATTCGTATTTAAAAAACAAATAAACACTTTTATGTTTTTTTGGGCGACCCATTTTAACAAATTTTTGTTTTCAACTTTTACTGTTCGACACTGCATTTTCCCAATTTGTCAGTAAATAAGTGTTATTTGTCGAACATATTGAAAGTGTCGACAGTTATTTACGAGCTCTGCTATCTCTAAAGATTATAAAATGAAAGACCGATTTTTAAGGGGATACGACCACAGCCCAAACCTTAAGAGCTACAGCAGCCAAATTTTTGCACAGTATTCCATTGGGGGCGTAGGCGCCCACTAAGATCCGACATGTCCCCCAGTGGCCCCAAACAGCTCCAACATCCATATTTAGAGCAAAAAAGTATTAGATGTACTCAAGCTTAACTTCTAAAGGGGTTGGAATTTCGAAATTTGGATTTTGCAGAATTTTAGGTTTTGAAAAGGCCTAATTAGAAATCTAAAAGAAATTTCGATATCCCCCATAATTTGGGGGCTACATTTAAAATTAACTTTTCGATTTTAAAAATCTAAACCGCTGCTCCGATCAAGATGATTTTTGGATCATTAGTTATTCTATGGCCCAAATGCTTAAGTTTTATTTTTCAAGTTTTTAACATTTTTTTAAGTATTTTTAACGAATTTATTTAGATTTCCTAAGTTATTGCGTTGCATTTTGTGGGAGCCTGCCGAGAGAGCGAAACCCAGAGAGCGGATGCCAAGAGAGCGACGGCCGAGAGAGCAACACCCAAGGAAACTGACGAGGGGGAGGGGTAGTGCTGCAGGGAAAGGAAAGGGGAAAGAGGTAATTTAAGTTAAATTTGTTTTGGATTTTAAAAACTTAAACTGCTGCTCCGATCAATATGATATTCGATCAATAGTCAGTCCTGTGGATCAAATGCTTAGGTTTTATTTTGTGGCAGAAGTAAGAGTCCTAATTGTTTTCCGCCAAGGAAGAAAATAGAAAATTACTACAAATTCTGTAAGCAAAGCCAAAATGTTTCCAAGTTAATTATTAATCTTAAGATTCGAACATACATACACACAATGTGTGTGTATGTTCTACTTGAAAGTAGATAATGTGCTTAAATACAAAAAAATGATTTATTTCCTTTCAGCCAATGCAAAATTTGTCGAGTTTAAAATTAATAATTATCAATCAAATGTGGAATCTGAAAATAATACGTTACTTTGCTGTTTTTGTATTAGATGCCAATCTTTTACTGTGTGTACAAAGGTTTTCGTTTCATTCAAAACAAGAAATTTGAAAACAACAAATTTCAATTAACAAACAAGTATATGTACTATTTGTACGCAAATTAAAATTGCATTGATAGTATTGTAACTGATAGAAAGTATACAAATTCAATACTTTTACATAGATCACATTCATCTCTAAAGATTATAAAATGAAAGACCGATTTTTAAGGGGATACGACCACAGCCCAAACCTTAAGAGCTACAGCAGCCAAATTTTTGCACAGTATTTCATTGGGGAGTAGGCGCCCACTAAGATCCGACATGTCCCCCAAGTGGCCCCAAACAGCTCCAACATCCATATTTAGAGCAAAAAAGAATTAGATGTACTTAAGCTTAACTTCTAAAGTGGTTGGAATTTCGATATTTGGATTTTGCAGAATTTTAGGTCCTGAAAAAACCTAATTAGAAATCTAAAAGAAATTTCGATATCCCCCATAATTTGGGGGCTACATTTAAAATTAACTTTTCGATTTTAAAAATCTAAACCGCTGCTCCGATCAAGATGGTTTTTGAGCATTAGTTATTCTATGGCCCAAATTCTTAAGTTTTATTTTTCAAGTTTTTAACATTTTTTTAAGTATTTTTAACGAATTTATTTAGATTTTCTAAGTTATTGCGTTGCATTTTGTGGGAGCCTGCCGAGAGAGCGAAACCCAGAGAGCGGATGCCAAGAGAGCGACGGCCGAGAGAGCAACAGCCAAGGAAACTGACGAGGGGGTGGGGTAGTGCTGGTGTGAAAGGGAGGGGAAAGGGGTAATTTAAGTTAAATTTGTTTTGGATTTTAAAAACTCAAACTGCTGCTCCGATCAATATGATATTCGGTCAATAGTCAGTCCTGTGGATCAAATACTTAGGTTTTATTTTTAAAAAAATATTTTTCATTTTGTAGCATGTGTACAATACATGTACAATACAATACATACACACAATACACAATACATACACACAATGCAAAATTTGTCGAGCTTAAAATTAATAATTATCAATCAAATGTGGAATCGGAAAATAATAAGTTACTTCGCTATTTTTGTATGAGATGCCAATCTTTTCGTGTGTGTACAAATGTTTTCATTTCATTCAAAACAACAAATTTGAAACAATTTACAAACAAGTGTACATTTGAACGCAAATTTAAATTGCATTGATAGTATTGTAACTGATAGAAAGTATACAAATTCAATACTTTTACATAGATCACATTCATTTATTATATAGCTCTGCCAGTAGCCTTCTGATTCTCGCTCCTGAAGGATCTTCTAAAAAGGGTTTTACACAAAGGTTTTAAAAAACGCGCTAATAAGAAAACATAAAGTCCTGACAACCGTACTCCAAACTAATTTTAAGCGAACGAAGTCGCTCCGGGTATAGCTAGTAAAGTTTATATTGGGTTGGCAAGAAAGTCATGTCTTTTTTTTCAATATTTTCAAAGATGATTTATTTATATCAGGACTTATAATTAATCAATTATGTATTGGCCGTTTTGTTCGACCACTAATGACCATCTCTCGGGCAGCTGCATAATTCCGCGCTCGAAGAACTTTTGGTCTTTTCCAGCAAAGAATCGAGACAAGTGGTTTTCGACAGCCTCATCTGAATCAAAGTTTTTACCATTCAGAGTTTTGAAGAGAGCGAAACAAATGGTAATCTGAAGGTGCTAAGTCCGGACTATAAGGTGGATGTGGTAGCACTTCCCAATTCAGCTCCGTTAATTTTTGCCGAGTGACCAAAGATGTATGGGGCCTAGCGTTGTCATGGTGAAAGACTATACCCTTGCGATTAGCTAGTGCCGGCTCCTTTTCTTTAATTTTTCCGCCAAATTGGATAGCTGGCGACAGTACACATCTGAATTGATGGTTTCATTCCGTCCCAGCAGCTCAAAGTGCACTACACCCTTCCAATTCCACCAAACAGACAGCATAACTTTCCTCTGATGGATATCGGCCTTTGATGTGGCTTGGGCTGGCTCATCTTTCTTGCTCCATGATCTTTTTCGTTGGACATTATTGTAAACAACCCACTTTTCGTCGCCAGTAATGATCCGCTTCAAAAAAGGATCGTTTTTAATCCGTTGCAGCAGAGAATGACAGATATTGATACGCTTAGTTAGGTGAATTTCATTTAAGTTATGCGGAACCCAAACATCGAGCTTGTTTAAGTAGCCAAGTTTCTTCAAATGGTTTTCAACCGTTGTATGCGACACACTGAGCTCTGAGCTCCTCTGACATCTCCCGCGTTGAATAACGCCGGTTTTCATCCAGCAAAGCCCGAATTTGTTCGTCAAAAACGGCCGATGGTCGACCAGAACGTGGGGCGTCTTTAACTCCAAAATCTCCAAGCCTGAATTTGGCAAACCAGCGCTGACATTGGCGATCACTCGAGGCATCTTTACCATACACTTCGCACAATTTTTCGAGAGCTTCGACCGCTTTTTTTCCTTTTCGGAAATAAAAAAGCAAAATATGCCGAAAATGCTCACTTTGATCCTCCATGTTTAATTTGCTATAGCTTCCACAAATGTTATCGAATAATTACCAAATTTTCATCGATAGTACCTAAGACAATAAGCTTTAAAACGATACTAAAAAGTGTGACCCTGGTGCTCGATTAGTCGTAAATAAATTAGATTAAAAACGATTACTAAAAAAAACGACATGACTTTCTTGCCCACCCAATATATTTTAAAAATAAATATTTTTATACCCGTTACTTGTAGAGTAAAAGGGTATATTGTATTCGTGCAAAAGTATGTAACAGCTAGAAGGAAGCGTTTCCGACCCCATAAAGTATATATATTCTTGATGAGGATCACTAGCCGAGTCGATCTAGCCATGTCCGTCTGTCCGTCTGTCTGTCTGTATGAACGCTGAGATCTCGGAACCTATAAAAGCTGGAAGATTGGCATTTTGCATGCAGATTCTAGGAGTTCCTACGCAGCGCAAGTTTGTTTCAAAAGGGTGCCACGCCCCCTCTAACGCCCACAATCGCTTATGTGCGATTTAAAAAATTTAAATATTTTGGAAAAGTAAAAATGCATTTTATTGTGCTTATCAATACCTATCGAAATATAGAAGAAATTTTTTAAATCGGACCATGCGTTAAAAAGTTAGTGCTGATCAAAGTTTATATCTCCATCTCCCTCGCACTCCCTTTAGCTGAGTAACGGGTATCTGATAGTCGGGGCACCCGAATATAGCGTTCTCTCTTGCTAAAAATAATTTTAAGAATGGTCGCGCTAACCAAGAAACATTTTTTCAGAATACATTTTACTTACGCTTAGGGAACTTGTACTTGATTTGTGGTGCTTATGTTTTTGAATCAAGAACATTTTCGGATAGTTTGGGGTTTTAAGAATTATTTTTTCTTGATTCAAGAACGCGCAGGATATTCATCAGCAAACATAAGAAGTGAGTTATATTATTGATTCAAGCACAAACTGTACTTGTTGATATACTATTTACTTTTGAATTTTTGTAGTACTAATGAGAAGAATTCGTTCCTATTTTAAGAATACTAAAGCCTTATTTTCTGAAATTAAGTACTTTATATGATCACATTAAAAATGTGCGTGCGCTTCAAAAAACATTTTTGTTTCAGAATATATTATACTTACATAGGTTAAGCAGAAATTGAACTTGTTTGGTCCTGTTAATCAAATAATGTTCTTGAAACAAGCCCTTTTTCGGATAATTTGGGTTTTAAGAATGATTTATTCTTAATTCAAGAACGCGCAGCATTCTCATTCTTAAAACTAGCCCAAAAAATACTATCCGAAACCTAGTATAAATCGCGCTCAAATTTAGGATGTGTTTTTTTCTGAGTGCCGAAGCTAACATTCTCTCTTGTTACCAGATAACATTAAATATGGCAGTTTTATTATACCCGTTACTCGTAGAGTAAAAGGGTATATTGTATTCGTGCAAAAGTATGTAACAGGGAGAAGGAAGCGTTTCCGACCCCATAAAGTATATATATTCTTGATCAGGATCACTAGCCGAGTCGATCTAGCCATGTCCGTCTGTCCGTCCGTCCGTCTGTCTGTAAGATCGCTGAGATTTCGGAAACTATAAAAGCTAGAAGGTTGAGATTTCACACACATATTCTTGGGCTTCCTACGCAGCGCAAGTTTGTTTCATCGAGGTGCCACGCCCCCCTAACGCCCACAATCGCCGTAAACGATTTTCAAATGTGTCTGGAGGCCACATCTTTTAAGATTTTAAAAATATATAAACGCAATTTTATAGTGTTTATTAATACCTATCGAAATGTAGAAGACATTTTTCAAATCGGACCATTCATTAAAAAGTTATACGCAATCAAAATTGTTTATATATCTATCTCCCTCGCACTCCCTTTAGCCCCAATAGATAGTCGGGACACCAACCCGAGTACAGCGTTCGCACTCACTTTAGCTGAGTGACGGCAAAGAGAATATAAATATAATATCTTTGGTGACGGGTATTAGATAGTCGGGACACCAACCCGACTATAGCGTTCTCTCTTGTTGTAGTTATACCCGTTACTCGTAGAGTAAAAGGGTATATTGTATTCGTGCAAAAGTATGTAACAGGGAGAAGGAAGCGTTTCCGACCCCATAAAGTATATATATTCTTGACCAGGATCACTAGCCGAGTCGATCTAGCCATGTATGAACGCTGAGATCTCGGAAACTATAAAAGCTAGAAGATTGGCATTTTGCATGCAGATTCTAGGAGTTCCTACGCAGCGCAAGTTTGTTTCAAAAAGGTACCACGCCCCCTCTAACGCCCACAATCGCTTATATACGATTTTAAAAATTTCAATATTTCGGAAAAGTAAAAATTCAGTTTTATTGTGTTTATCAATACCTATCGAAATGTAGAAGAAATTTTTCAAATCGGACCATTCGTTAAAAAGTTATGCGTGTTCAAAGTTTCTATCTCCATCTCCCTCGCACTTCCTTTACCTGAGTAACGGGTATCTGATTGTCGGGGCACCCGACTATAGCGTTCTCTCTTGTTTTGTATTGTTTTTAGTTGTGCCGTCAGTTGGAAAGGATGGTTCACGCCAAACGCTGTGGGATTTGGCTCCATTGGAATTTCTGATCGTATTTTTACATCAGTAGATGTAAGCAACGTTCTGCTTTTACACTTTTAAAAAATATTGATTTTTGATGAAGTTACATTAAAAAACGAAACGTTCGTCACCTTACCCTACACTCCCTTACTATTTTGACCGCACCTGTAGGTTTTAATGTTTTATGGCTATGTTTTCTTTTCTTTTTTTTATCTGAAAATTATTTTGAGTATGAAAGATCAAAAGTTGCTTTCAAAAAGAATCCAAGAATCAGTTTGCAATCAGAATCAGTTGGCAAGGTTTAAAAATTTCAAAAAGTTTCAAAAAATATAAAATACATATAAAATGGTAAATTTTGAATAAAAAAAAGTGCATTTTATAATAGTATTTTTAACATATTCCATTTATGCAAAAAAAAAAACGAATTTTTTCCCACAGTGCTATGGCTAGCTTGCAGTTGTCGTCGATGTGATTACTAGGCTTCTATAAATGTACACACTGTCAACTGTTTGTCAATTTGCATACGGTCATACAGTCAATCAGCTGTTTTCTCAGAGCGCGCAAACCTGTTCATTCTTCCGTTTATTGTTTCAAATACTCAATAAGATGTCCGCTAGAAAATATAGGGAAATTTGGAGCCATTTTGAGGATTTGGGAGACCAGCAGCCAAGTGCAAATATTGGAAGACAACACTAAGCTGCAAGTCGCAAAGCAATTTAAGCAGACACCTTAAGAACAGGCATCCGGCCGCACTCGAGCCCGTAGTTCGGCAAAACGAAGAGGAGCAGGATGCAATTGCTGTAAAAAGTGCGCAGCCAAAAATAACCACATTTGCTCAGAGGCCTGTTTCGCAAAACAAAATGCAGTGCCTTGACACGCAGGTGGTTCCAAAGGTCAACACGCTTTGCGATTGGTGGATGAGCCGGATTTCAAAAAATTAATTTCGGATGTTTCAAATTGCCCGGGTTATAGCCTTCCAACCAGGAAAACTTTAACCAATGTGTTGATTCCAATACTACGCGATGAAGTTATGGAAAAAATTTTGGAAAAGCTTCGTGAGGCAACAGCGGTTTGCCTGACCACAGATGGATGGACATCCTTAACAAATGAAAGCTATATGGCCGTCACTGTGCATTTCATTGACAAAGAGTCAACAAGCCTTTGCTCATACATGATAGCTTGTCGATCATTCCCACTAAGGCACACTTCGGAAAATCTTTGCGGATTTTTGGAAGCAATTATCCTGGAATGGAATTTAAAAAATAAAGTGGTGGCGATAGCTTCAGCAATGCAGCAAACATTGTTAAAGCCATTCATAATGGCAATTGGAATCATATTGGATGCTTTGCTCACACCCTAAATTTAATTGTCCAAAAGGCTCTAGACGAAATTGGCATTGGGCGGACAAAAGCAAAAGCAATCGCCCAATACTTTAACCGTAGCTCAGCTGGTCTTAAGTTGGAGGAGATGCAGGTATTGCTTCAATTGCCACAGCTTAAAATTAAGCAAGACGTCCCAACTCGCTGGAACTCTACTTTCAAAATGTTCGAGCGTCTGTTACTTTTAAAAGACGCAGTTACCCACCGGGAAAATTCCTCTGGAAAATAAGATATTTTCATCAGGTTTCTCCATACAAGCGGAAGGACAAAACCTCATTCACCCCTTCCATTTCTTCCATCTCTGGTTTCAAAATACACGGGGGTGACACAAAAAGTAAGGGGGAAATGAGGTTTCTATCTGGATCTCTGGCAGAAGAATGCAGGACAAAATACACTGGTTTTTTGACTTCCCGCATTGTAGATTTTCCACACGTGCTCAGTTATGGTTTTCCTCTATTTGCAATATCTGCTTTTCCACACCCTCCCAGTTTTCGTTTTCCACTGTTTTGCAGTATCTGATTTCCCACAATAAAAATAACTTTTTTTCATGTAATATTTGTATATGTATTTATTAATATTGTAATATTTACAATTGTTAATGCCTGAAGCATTCCCAGTTTTTGCTTGACCGAATGCAGGTCTTAGGTATCCATGTCTTGTAAGCCTGTCTTCTGAAAATATCAAAAATAATTAAGATTTGAATTTAAGACCAGGAATAATAATAAGAGTAATTACCATTATTACATCTCCATACAAAATTAAGGGATCTTTCCAGAAATTATGCCTAGTTTGCCATGGCCGTTCATTTACCCTCTGATCAGATGTTAAATGTTGTGGATGGGAATTATGAAATGAAAAAATCACACACGGGAAATGCAAGCGCAACAGTTCTGGTCCGAAGAAGTCTCAGTCGGCCTGGCTGAAATAAATGTAATATTTTGATTGAGTTAAACAACTAAGTTAGTACTGAAGTACTATTCATACAACCATTTAATGAACACCGCACACCATTGACCACTGATGAAGATTAAAAACATTTCAAGTGACACTGAAATGCAGAGTCTGTGTTAAAGATAGCATCTGGAGGCTTATATTTATTAATGGCGAAAATATCTGTGGTACTAACCTCTGTAACGCTGAAATAAAGATTATTAAGCAACAACATTTATGTTATCACTTACCTTTTTCTTGTTTTTTAGAATTAACCGAACGATTTTTCACTTTTTTCACTTTTTTGCACGAAATGTAAAATGATGTGACCCTGCATCATATACTTGATAATACCAAAATGCAAAATGCAGATAAGTTTGGTGTTAATTTCGTTGTAAGTTAGGGTCACACCTGCCACGATCTGACGATCAAATTATTTTATTTCACAGAAAATGTTTAAAAATATAAAAAACAATAATATTTTTCTTTGTAATTTTATGGCAATCCTTGATAAATGTGATCAAATTTTTTAATCGTCTTACCACATTTCCCACATTCATTCTTATTATTATTTGTAAAAATTGTGAGTAAAATAAATTAAAATCATCAAAAAATATTATGATTATAGACATTATGATTATAGTATTTAGTTTAATTTATTTGATTAAAAATTTTTAATATTTTTTCTACGAATTTTAAAATTACTAAAATTTAAAGATAAATGTGAGAACAAGATTTTTTTTTTGTGTAAATCATAGGATTTTTAAATATTATAAGTTGGTGATTTTTTGTTAAAAAATATTATAATCGTACCCAGCAGGAAAGTGAGAAGTTGGTTTTTGTGTTCTTGAAATCCTGTTCCTTTTTGCAGGCGGCGGTGTGGGGTTAGATAATTTCTGAGCGTTAAATGGGGGTGGGTTTCTGAGTAGCATCAATATCAGGCCACTTATGCGCTGTGTGATTTCTGTGGCACTACGATTATAATATTTTTTAACAAAAAATCACCAACTTATAATATTTAACAATTCTGTGATTTACACAAAAAAAAAAATCTTGTTCTCACATTCATCTTTAATTTTTAGTAATTTTAAAATTCGTAGAAAAAATATTAATAATTTTTAATCAAATAAATTAAACTAAATACTATAATCATAATGTCTATAATCATAATATTTATTGATGATTTTAATTTATTTTACTCACAATTTTTACAAATAATAATAAGAATAAATGTGGGTAATGTGGTAAGACGATTAAAAAATTAGATCATATTTATCAAGGATTGCCATAAAATTACAAAGAAAAATATTATTGTTTTTTATATTTTTAAACATTTTCTGTGAAATAAAATAATTTGATCGTCAGATCGTGGCAGGTGTGACCCTAACTTGCAACGAAATTAACACCAAATGTATCTGCATTTTGCATTTTGGTATTATCAAGTATGTGATGCAGGGTCACATCATTTTACATTTCGTCCAAAAAAGTGAAAAAAGTGAAAAATCGTTCGGTTAATTCTAAAAAACAAGAAAAAGGTAAGTGATAACATAAATTTTGTTGCTTAATACTCTTTATTTCAGCGTTACAGAGGTTAGTACCACAGATATTTTCTCCATTAATAACTATAAGCCACCAGATGCTATCTTTAACACAAACTCTGCATTTCAGTGTCTTTTGAAATGTTTTTAATCTTCACCAGTGGTAAATGGTGTGCGGTGTTCATTAAATGGTTGTATGAATAGTACTTCAGTACTAACATAGTTGTTTAACTTAATCAAAATATTACATTTATTTCAGCCAGGCCGATTGAGACTTCTTGGGACCAGAACTGTTGCGCTTGCATTTCCCGTGTTTGATTTTTTCTTTTCATAATTCCCATCCCCGACATTAAACATCTGATCAGAGGGTAAATGAACGGCCATGGCAAACTAGGCATCATTTCTGGAGAGATCCCTTAATTTGGTATGGAGATGTAATAATGGTAATTACTCTTTTTATTATTCCTGGTCTTACATTCATATCCTAATTATTTTTGATATTTTCAGAAGACAGGCTTACAAGACATGGATACCTAAGACCTGCATTCGGCCAAGCAAAAACCGGGAGTGCTTCAGGCACTAACAATTTTTAATTCCAATGCTTCGATTGTAAATATTATTAATAAATACACATGCAAATATTACATGAAAAAAAGTTATTTTTTATTGTGGGAAATAAGATACTGCAAAGTATTGGAAAACCAAAACTGGGAGGGTGTGGAAAAGCAGATATTGCAAATAGAGGAAAACCATAACTAAACACGTGTGGAAAATCTATAATGCGAGAAGTCGAAAAACCAGTGGATTTTGTCCTGCATTCTTCTGCCAGAGATCCAGATAGAAACCTCATTTCCCCCTTACTTTTTGTGTCACCCCCGTGTATTTTGAAACCAGAGATGGAAGAAATGTAAGGGGTGAATGAGGTTTAGTCCCTTCCGCTTCTATGGAGAAACCTGATGAAAATATGTTATTTTCCAGAGGAATTTTCCCGGTGGGTAGTGGCACAGAAATCACACAGCCTGATATTGATGCTACTCAGAAACCCACCACCATTTAACGCTCAGAAATGATCTATCCCCACACCGCCGCCTGCAAAAAGGAACAGGATTTCAAGAACACAAAAACCAACTTCTCACTTTCCTGCTGTGAAGGTTTGCATATGAGGGTCTGAAGACTAGAGCAACAGCATCTGTTGAATGCAGAATGAGTACAACTTGATTGTAATAGCCCAGTCCCACAGAGCACGTAACGGGGGAACGGTTGGAATTTTTGAAAGATGTGAAACACATGGTCCCATAGAACCCCTTTCATAATCTACCATCCCCCATTCAAATATAGTAGACGTTAGTAAAAAAATTACAAATATTCTATTGAATTTATTATAATTCCAAGGGGCAAGAATGGATAATTTGGCAATGATTATGACTGTGGTTCAAGAACAAAGCTTGATGTTGCAGCAGCTAATGGTGGCGGTTAAGTCCAAACAGCCAAACAATTCAATTGACGAAGAAGATGAATTGGAGATGGTCAGATGGTTTTCAGCTTTCAAGTCTAAAATGCCAAGAAGAGTGTGGATGAAGGTAAGAAATACCAATTAATAAGGCAGGTTTTATTTTAAGATTCATAGAAGCGGTATGGATCTTTTTGGGAAAAGGATGTTCCCGAAAACAGCGACTCATTTTTTAAGGAGAGCTTTCGGATGGAGAAGGCAACCTTTTTATTTTTGGTGGGTCGACTAGAAGTTTTGCGAAAGAGGAATACCAACTGGCGAGACGCGATTCCTCTTGAAAAGCGGATTGCTATTGCCTTGTATACTTTAGGTTCCTCTGCGGAGTATCGGGCTGTTGCAAGGCTTTTTGGAGTTGCACACAACACTGTCTGCAAAATACTCCATGAATTTTGTCGGGCAGTCATCGCGGAGTTTGCAAGCGAATTTATGACTCCCAATTACCTTACACCTGAAAAGGTGGAGGAGTGCGTTAAGGGTTTTGAAGAAATTGGGTTTCCTCAATGTATCGGTGCAATTGGTAAGAAATAAATTCTAACTTATCTACTTAATACAAAATATGTGTTAAAAAACGATATATTTTAAGATGGGTGCCACATCGAAATAAAACCGCCAGCAGCAGAAGCAGTCGACTATCACAACTACAAAGGCTGGTACTCAACGGTACTATTTGCTCTCGTAGACTACAGGCAAGTTACCTTCACTTAAGTATCTTATAAATATTTTAAATATTTTTAATTTATTACAGATATAGATTTAGCTATGTGAATATCGGCTCTGCAGGGCGATGCAACGATTCCACGATTTTTCAAAAGTCTAGCCTGGCAAGGAAAATTGCTACAACCCCGATCCTTCGAGAAAAATCTCGGAACATCTGTGGCGTACAAGTTCCCATTGTTCTTATTGGAGACTCGGCTTTTCGATTTTCCCAAACTCTGATGAAGCCATACCCATTTTCCACGACCGCGTCTGCAGAACAGCGATGTTTTAATTATAATTTGTCGAAGGCTAGACGAGTTGTAGAAAACGCATTTGGGCACCTGAAGGCGAGGTTTCGCTTCATAGGGAAAGGACTTGATAGCCAATACAAGAAGAACAATGCGGTTATTTTAGCTTGTTGCATATTGCACAACATTCTGAATGAGCACAACAGCGCTATAAATGAAAACTGGAATCTGACAAGCACCAACTTAAGAGAGCAGCCAAGTCAAATTAATATGTCCGCAGATTTCAACCATCCAGCTGAACAAATAAGATCAGCTATTGCAAATTACTGTTTAAACAGAAACCAATAAAATATTCAGACATAAATTTATGCTTCCATTTAATTAAAATAATTTATTTCATTACTTAAAAAATTTTTAAATACAATTTTATTTTGATTCTCTCAAGAACTTAAGTAGTTCGGATTGGAATTTTTCCTGGCTTTTTGCAACTCGTTCAAGGATTGCGGTTTGGTTTTTTTGATGCTCGTCGTAGGACTTCTGCTGCTCCCTTGTGAGCTCTAGTCTGTCCCGAGCGACCTCTACAAGCTCGGCAAGATGGTCTTGCTTTGCCCGCTTTGCAGAAGAGGCACCGCTGGCAGAGATTACAGATATTTCTGATGTGGTGGTAGAGATCCCACGAGCGCTACAGCTTGGCGATTCGGAATTCTCGGGGTTTAGTTCAATGGTCTCCTCTAAGTATTCCTCAACATCTGCAATGAACACAGTTTATTTAATTAATAAATAAAAAAGCAAATAAATATATTAATCTGCTAACATACTCTCGTTGTCCAAAGTATTCGCCTCCATGCTGTGTATGCGAAACGGGCCGAGAAATGAGTGCACCTTGTCGAAATGCTGCCAGGAAGAAGGAGTTCCGCCGCTTGGACCTATTTTATTTTTTTCTAATCTTCAAAGTGAAAAGGATATTATATTTCATTGTTGCCAATATTTGCAAAGTAATTTTACTTATTACCTGTACTTCTTGGTCATATTTTCAAGCTTGGTCCTGACATCTCGGAAAGAAATATTGAACCCAGCCTCTTTCATGGATTGGGCCATCTCCAAGTATATATGCGAGTTTTTTCTAGGACCGCGCAATTCAGCAATGCTGTCCTGCCACAAATCAACCAGGAGACATTCCATGTTTGTGGTCCACTTTAACCTTCCCGTGGTAGTTCTTTCTGTGTTGGCTACAAGTATTATTACACATAAATATTATCAAAATAATATTGACCTACCAGCTTCTGCTTCCATTTTCCTGATTTTTCGTCGTTATTTTTTTTTTTCACTGACAGTGTCAAAATTTGGAAAACTATCGGCTTAATATCGCCTAGGAACGGTTGGATTTGGAACGATAGTTGTGGATGGGGGAATAACTGGAATAATTTTTGAATAGAAAATTCCTTTGGAACATCCGTCAAAGAGATGGGGGAAGGTGGATGGTGCTCTGTGGGAATGGGGTATAAGAGTCAGAATTGTTACTAATTTTATTGAATAAACTTAACGGTATTTATAGGTAAAAAGTGCTTAGGTTAACAGAATCACTATGGACGGCAGTCCATGTAGTGACGAGCGCACAAGGAGAGTGTGCGAAGGCGACTACTATTATATAGCCGCAAAATTGAAAATCTGCTGTGATAGTCCGATCGTAATGAGTAATACACCAAATTAAAGGTATTGCTAAAACTTAAAGGATTGCATACCAAGACCTCATGAAAATCAATTGGTTTGGGAGAGAGAGCGGTCAAAGTGTAAAAGTGAAATTTGGATCTGTTGGGGCCGGTGGGGATAAATGCCCCCTCGAAATGTTTTAGTAGTTTTCCTATTGAAAATACCCGTCGAATGAGGGGTCATATGATAAAATCCGATCCGCTCCGTTCAAAAGTTATAACCAAAAGATTTTCTTCTTCTTCCCAAAATGAAAATTTAATTCTGTTTGTCAGTTTGTCCAAAACATGTTTTTTAAGTTCTGAAAATTGGATTGACGTTCATCACATTTCTTTAAAACTTTAAACTGTATAGCCCTTGAGATTCCTTAAATTTTGGTATATAACACATTACTGTAAAAAGTCACGTTTAAAAGTTATTAAGAAACGAAAATAGCCACTTTTGCCAGCTCATAACAATTAATGCTGCCCAGGGCCGTTCATTTACAAGCCGAACAGATTTGGCCAAAAGAAAGATTTTACATTTTTGGTTTGCCTGAAACTTTTTTTACATCTTCTTTTCGGAAAATGAGCAATCACGTGTATCAAGATTTGTCCGAAAAAAAATTTTTTTTAGTTCGAATTTTTTAAAGTTTTCTAAAATTTGACAAATTTGAAAACCCTCTCATTGAAAATCTTTATCTCCGGTTATATGAATCCGCGTGACTTCATGTCTTTTGCATTAATTCCTCTAAAACCTCTTCTTAAAAAAAAATAAGTTTTTAGTTTCTTTAAAATAAAAGCAAATTAAGATTCTAAAAAATTTTGTATTTACATTTTTTTTTTATATTTCAATGTATGCGCCATATTTTTAGTTACAAATAGACATTTACGCCGCCGAGCCACGCCGCCGCCGCCGCCGATTTTTGTATTTCTTAAGGCGCCGCCGCCGAATCACCAAAATATCGGCGCGGCGGCGGCGGCGTTCGGCGCTATAGCATTTTGTTTGATGCTTTTAAGTAAAGCCTAGTACTCAGTACGACGAAAACTGCTAGCTAAGCATAGGAGTAAGCGAGAGGCAAATAGGTAGCTAACGCCCTTAGCTGGGACTTTTTTCACCGCGGTACTCAGTTGAGCTAAGGAAATAGTAAGGAAATACCAAAAAAATACCAGATTTAGCGGATGAATTCCGATGAACGCCTTTAGCCGCGGCCCAAAGAATAGAAAATTTGATCTTTGGCTGTGTTTGTGCAGAAGCGGTGTGCCAATAACACATTATAAATGGAAGGAAAACCCCGAAAACCAATGGAAAAGTGCCTGTAGGATTTGCGGCAATACATATCGCCATGCCAACAGCGAATTTAACTCTTGCGACCCAAGTCGGCTCAACATTTTGTAATATTTTAAAATTGGCGCCAGTTGATGTTTGCTGTTTGTCAACAAACCCAGTAAGACCATGCTACATGCATTGCGGATGAACTACAAAAACTTCGGCCACACTAAAAGATTAATATTTTTCGACTAGTAAAACTCTTAGCCGAACTGAGTACTAGGCTTAATCGAATAAAAGAATCGATATTGTCTCAGCTCCATCTCCTAATTCTCATCTTTAAGTCTAATCTCTAGAGCATTTCACAGCTGTTGTCCTCGTGTGTTACTTTGCTTTGAATTTTGCGTCCATTTCGTGATTTCATAAAGTAAGTTTTAAATTATATTATTCGTAATACATATCTTTTAGCAGGCGACGGTGTAGGGAATTTGAAATTCCTTTGGAAAACCACATAGAAACCTCATTTCCCCCTTACTTTTTGTGTCACCCCCGTGTATTTCGAAACCAGAGACGGAAGAAATGTAAGGGGTGAATGAGGTTTAGTCCCTTCCGCTTGTATGGAGAAACCTGATGAAAATATGTTATTTTCCAGAGGAATTTTCCCGGTGGGGGGCTGCTCATCAGTGTGTGTGTGCAGACCGCTGTTCTACAGTGTACGTGAGCGGCAGAGGATGGGCAGAACAATTCCCTATGCTCACTTAATAGGACGCTGCCGACCGCTGGGTTAGACCAAATGAGTGTTGTAATCCGTTCAAAAAAAAACAGCACAAAGCAGTAAGAAAGAAATTATTTAAAGTCACTGCAAATTGGAAATGCGAGTTCCGGCAATTGGTGGGCAAACATATTTGCAAAGCCTGTCGAAAAATGGTGTACCAAAAAACGCCGATTCCCAAAACTAAAATTGTAAAAATGGAAAGCCCCTCATCATATGAGATAGATAAAAAATCTATCGATATGATTGAATATTCGAGCGATTCAGATTCATCATATGATCCATCGTGTGAGGAATATTGCGAGGAATCAAATTTTGTACATAATATTTTGGCTGAATTGGACAAAAAAGCGAACAGAAAGGACAAACTGAAGATTTTGGCAACCATACATCCCTACGTTGTATATTACTTAGCTTCTGATGGGAAAAGGAAACACCTTAAGTATGTGGTAATATCAGAAAAATTAAACCATGAAGCTCAGTCAGTTCACCTTTTCAATTCAACTATGCTAAAATTTTTAAAACAAAAATTTTGAACACTCAACAAAATTTTCTATTTTTTGGACGGAGCTGGTAGCCAATACAAAAACAAATACAACTTTCTTAACCTGTATTACCATTTAAAGGACAATGATGTGGATGCGGAATTTTTTTGCGACCTCCCACGGGAAAGGTGCCTCTAAAGGCTTGGGAGGAACAATAAAAAGATTAGCCAGAAAGGCAAGCATGCAGCGAATTAACAAAGATTTCATAAACTCGCCAAAAACTTTTTATGACTGGGCAAAGAAGTCGATTCCGTCTATAACATTTATATTTTTTTCAATGAATGAACACATCCTACACGACACCAAGTTCAAGAAACGAAACGAAACCGCCATCTGCATTAAAAACACTAGACAATATCATCATTTTAGACCAACAGAGAATAAACAAATTATTTGTACATACTTTTCAAAACACAATAAAATTATAAAATAAAACACTCACAAAATAGTACAATGAATTAAAAATTAAAAAAAAAAATTATAATATATTATATTATTATATATAATTATAATATATTATGAGATTCACATATATTCATAATAGGAGTTAGTAACTGAATTGTGCCGAATTTCATCTTCAAAGAGTTAAAGCTTTACTTGTTGGAAAGTAAAATAGGGTTTTCCTTAAAAATAAAGTAGTTTGAAAAAATATTAAATATCTTGGAAATGACTGAAGGGAACAAAAAAGTGTCTTCGGTTCAGATAAGTTGGTTATGAGACAAACAATCTCAGATATTTCATTTATTTTTATAGGATGAAGAAGACTTCCAAAACCGCAATTAAAAATTTTTAACCAAAAAAAATATTACCTAAAATAAAAACAAGAGAGAACGCTATAGTCGGGTGCCCCGACTATCAGATAGCCGTTACTCAGGTAAAGGGAGTGCGAGGGAGATGGAGATAGAAACTTTGGTCACGCATAACTTTTTAACGAATGGTCCGATTTGAAAAATTTCTTCTACATTCGATAGGTATTGATAAACACAATAAAACTTCATTTTTACTTTTCCGAAATATTAAAATTTTTAAAACCGTATATAAGCGATTGTGGGCGTTAGAGGGGGCGTGGCACCCTTTTGAAACAAACTTGCGCTGCGTAGGAACTCCAAGAATCTTCATGCCAAATACCAATCCTCTAGCTTTTATAGTTTCCGAGATCTCAGCGTTCATACAGACAGACAGACAGACAGACAGCCGACAGACATGGCTATATCGACTGGGCTAGTGACCCTGATCAAGAATATATATACTATTATATTATATTATAGGGTCGGAAATGCTTCTTTCCAGCTGTTACATACTTTTGCACGAATACAATATACCCTTTTACTCTACGAGTAACGGGTATAATTATTACTGGAAAATGATTACTATTAGTTATTTTTGTGTTGATTGCGGACCAATTAAAATTGTAGTTTATTCTATTTACTAAAGATAAATCGATAGCAGAAGAATAGTTGGGATTTATTGAAAAAGTTGGCCAGCCATTATTAATACAGGAAAATTCCAAATTTACTAAAGACCTTTCTAAAAAGATTCCTTTAGAATTATTAGACTCATTACCCCAAACTATTGATTTAGCATTAAGTTCACCTCCAATCAAAGAAGCTCCGTTTAATGCTGAAACAAAAGTTAGAATGTTATTAAAGCTAAGCTCAAACGTATTAAGGTCCACATTGAGAGCAGAATATACACTGAAAACATTTATGTTACGACTTAGATTTAAAGTTTTGATACCAATTAATTCAATCTTAGTGCTAAAATTTATTATTTCAAAACGTATATTGTTTCTTATGTATATTCCAACTCCTCAATAACCGTCTTCTCGTTCTCTACAGACGACATTGTAATTTAAAAGGCTACACCTTGAATTATCTTTGACCCAAATTTCAGATAAAATTGCAATATCAATATCATTTTTTACCAGAAAAATTTCCAGCAATTGTTTATAGAAGTAAGACTTTGTATATTATATTGTAGAATTTTCATTTTCACAAAATAAAAGTTGAAGAACTATTAGTTTTTATAATAGAAACAAGAGAGAACGCTATAGTCGGGTGCCCCGACAATCAGATACCCGTTACTCAAGTAAAGGGAGTGCGAGGGAGATGGAGATAGAAACTTTGAACACGCATAACTTTTTAACGAATGGTCCGATTTGAAAAATTTCTTCTACATTTCGATAGGTATAGTTTCCGAGATCTCAGCGTTCATACAGACAGACAGACGGACAGACATACATGGCTAGATCGACTCGGCTAGTGATCCTGATCAAGAATATATATACTTTATGGGGTCGGAAACGCTTCCTTCTCCCTGTTACATACTTTTGCACGAATACAATATACCCTTTTACTCTACGAGTAACGGGTATAAAAATTAATATGAGAAAAAAATACATATTAATAAAAAATATAAAATTTTAAATAAATTATTTTAATTAAATCAATTCTGCAATTTGTTTGCGCAATTTTAGTATTTAATTCTTCAAGGAATTTTCTTGAATTAACATTGTTAACTTCGTTGTTTAAATTTGATAAAAATTTGGAAATTTCTGCATGTAAATTATTTAGACCACACTCAGCAGTTTCGAGAGCAGACTCGAACTGTGACGGTCTATTATTTTCAATTGGTGTAAAACGTTCAGATGAAATATATTCGTTTTCTTTCAGAGCACTTTTCCAGGCTGCCATAGTGTTCTGTGCGTTTACATTTTCAGCTTTGCGGTTTTTCATGTTTCTAACTATTTTGTTAAAAGGTTTCTAAGAGTGCATTGTTTCTGCTGTTGATTTGGTGTTGTTTTGCATTGGCGAGCTCTCATTACTTACTATTTGCCAAAAAGGCTGAGGAATTGCTGTATGATCAAATGAATCAACTGTTTCAAATCTACCAAAAAGAGATGGATACCTAGCTTTATCTTCCATTCTAGATAAATTTTCTGCTGTCATACATTTTTGAATTGCAAATTCACGCTGTCTTGCTGGACAAGAACGCGAAGTCGAAACATGGTTTCCCTTACAATTAACAAAGACAATATCACTACAAATAAAAGTGGAGGGATGCACAAAGGAACACTTATAACATTTTGGCTCGTTTTGTTTGCAATGTTGTGCAAAGTGGTTAAATCTAAAACATCATATAACATTGATTAAAAGGAACAAAATGCGAATCAGGAACTTTAGTATAAAGGAGAGTTATTTCAGAGGGAATTTGATTGCCTCTAAATAATAATTTTACTTTGCTGGTAGGTACTAAAATCTCTTTATTATTTCTATCTCTGGTGTTAATTCTAATCACCTCTTCAATAGGCACTGAAGAAATAATCGACTCCTTAATCATATCAGTTGTAAAAGAGGTTGGAATTTGGTATATAATTCCAGTTTTATAAATAAAGTGTTAACGAATAAATTCGCCTCTTTTGCCGTTTTAAATTCAATACCAATAACTTTATTTTTGACTAAAAGACCGCTTAGCTCCAATGGGTTAATCGGCACTCGACTTTGTTCTCCACTTGTTCTTGTTTTTCATCTGAATTCCAGATACCGTTGGATTAGGGGTTATTGACATAACCTGCATTAGTTCTTCTACCATCTCTTCGTCGTTTCCGCCATTTCTTGTCCTTCTTTTAAATTTAGGATTTTTGTCTTTACAAGCCACTGCATCCGAGGCCAGGAATTTCTCCTTGCCCGCGGAGGACATGTTTTATTTTTTAATTAGGCTCCTCGTATTGAGGCCTTTTCTTTTTTACAACACTCCAGAAAAAATAAGAATAAGATCAAATTTTTAAATATTTTAATCCACACTTTTAAATAATTTAAGTCACACCGATCCAAAAGACATCTATTCACCACGAGGGGACAATCGATCAGCATCATTTTATGCAGATAATATAGAGGGTATAGAAGAGGTAAGATAATAAAGTCCTAAAAGTCCACTAATGACCATCTCTCGAGCAGCTGCATAATTCCGCGCTCGAAGAACTGTTGGTCTTTTCCAGCAAGGAATCGAGACAAGTGGTTTTCGACAGCCTCATCTGAATCAAAGTTTTTACCATTCAAAGAGTTTTGAAGAGAGCGAAACAAATGGTAATCTGAAGGTGCTAAGTCCGGACTATAAGGTGGATGTGGTAGCACTTCCCAATTCAGCTCCGTTAATTTTTGCCGAGTGACCAAAGATGTGTGGGGCCTAGCGTTGTCATGGTGAAAGACTATACCCTTGCGATTAGCTAGTGCCGGCTCCTTTTCTTTAATTTTTCCGCCAAATTGGATAGCTGGCGACAGTACACATCTGAATTGATGGTTTCATTCCGTCCCAGCAGCTCAAAGTGCACTACCCTTCAAATTCCACCAAACAGACAGCATAACTTTCCTCTGATGGATATCGGCCTTTGATGTGGCTTGGGCTGGCTCATCTTTCTTGCTCCATGATCTTTTTCGTTAGACATTATTGTAAACAACCCACTTTTCGTCGCCAGTAATGATCCGCTTCAAAAAAGGATCGTTTTTAATCCGTTGCAGCAGAGAATGACAGATATTGATACGCTTAGTTAGGTGAATTTCATTTAAGTTATGCGGAACCCAAACATCGAGCTTGTTTAAGTAGCCAAGTTTCTTCAAATGGTTTTCAACCGTTGTATGCGACACACTGAGCTCCTCTGACATCTCCCGCGTTGAATAACGCCGGTTTTCATCCAGCAAAGCCCGAATTTGTTCGTCAAAAACGGCCGATGGTCGACCAGAACGTGGGGCGTCTTTAACTCCAAAATCTCCAAGCCTGAATTTGGAAAACTAGCGCTGACATTGGCGATTAATCATGGCATCTGTACCAAACACAATTTTTCGCGAGCTTCGACCGCTTTTTTTCCTTTTCGGAAATAAAAAAGCAAAATATGCCGAAAATGCTCACTTTGATCCTCCATGTTTAATTTGCTATAGCTTCCACAAATGTTATCGAATAATTACCAATTTTTCATCGATAGTACCTAAGACAATAAGCTTTAAAACGATACTAAAAAGTGTGACCCTGGTGCTCGATTAGTCGTAAATAAATTAGATTAAAAACGATTACTAAAAAAAAGACATGACTTTCTTGCCATCCCAATAAAATCAAATTTTAACAGATTAGGATAAATAATTACGTCCCTGGAAGCTAAGGGTTTTCTCTTATTTTCGTCAATGAATATTGTCAAGGAAGCAGAAAACATCATAGATAATATCTCTGGTAACCTCGGAATGGACTTAAAACATAGATTTGAAGCGATTTTATAGAGAAATCCCGACTATAATATAATTTTTAAAACTAACAATATATTAGTCTCAATTCTGAAGATGTTACTGCCAATTTGCGCCAATTACTTCATGCGACGCAAAAAGAAGCTTTTCGGCATTCAAAATGGTTTTTGGAGAGAAACGTCAAAGTTTCTTTATTAATGATTTAGAGAAAATGCTGGTTATATATTACAATACCAATTATCTTCAATAATATATAAATCATATACACTCAAAAAATTTATTTTCCTAAATTTTAGAAAATCGCCATAAAATGAAAATTTTTCTTTATTTTAGAAAATTTTCTGAATTTTAGAAATTGTTTTCTTGAATCTAGGAAAAAAGACCATAGAAACAGAATTTTATGAAAAACTTTTCTTAAATTTAGAAAAATGATTTTTTTTCTTAAATCAATGGTGTTTTTTCCTAGATTGCTCTCCAAAATTTTTCTTAAATTAATGGCGATTTCTTCATTAAGCCAGAAAGCTAACGAAATCTTATTTTTAGTGTGGGTTTCGTTTTTTGAGTCCTTGAGACTATCAGCAACACGGTACAATTTTTTTTCCAGCAACAAACTTTTTATAATATTTAAAAAAAATATTTTTATTTTGCACTTAATTTGCAAATAATTATTTCGTCCGAGTTGCACAAATTTTCTGCTTCAAATGACTACAGCAGCTTGCGCAAGCTCTTGTATGTATTCCAAACGCAACGAACTTAATTTTTGGACTTCCCCGAATTAGAAAAAACTCAAAACCGAGTCAAAAGGAATGAAAAAACTAAAATAACGGTGTTTTTAACCTTACCCGTCTGGAGGCGGTCTTGGGCACTAGAGGGTTAAGTTAGTCCGCATAATCTAAAGAATCAATTCTTAAGAAGAAGAGGAGCTGATTGTGTGGATTCTTTCTCTACCTAGATTGGTAGACTAACTAAAGATATCAAAAAGTAGTGGTATTTTGTTAAATGTTGTTCCAGGTTGTGTTGACAAACTCGCGGCCTTAATTAGTTAAGTAGTTTTTGTAGAATGAGAGAAAAGGAAAAGAGCATTTCGACTGAAATCCATGTTTTAATAAACAAAGGCTGGAAGAAATCCATGTTTTAATAAACAAAGGTTGGAGGTATCTCCTTTACTGACTAAAATTCAATTACAATTTAACAGGATGGAGAAATTAAGTTCAAGCTTTTTTTGTTAGAGGTGGTACGTCTGCATTCGTTTTAAAGGACTATGTAAAAAGAACGCCCAAAATCTGTATAGAAAAGCCGTGGCGTCCAAGTGAGTTTTATTTTTGATAAAAAAAAAATAGAAATCAAGAATAACACTATGCAACATCAAAAATTTACCTCGATGGATGCTATATTTTTGAACTCGTTACGAATTCCCAAGTTAAACTGCGTTTTCCAAAAAGTTCCCCGACGCAAAGACTCTTAGCACAAGGACCTCAAAGCTCGAAAAATGCTGCAATTAGCCAACTTTCCGAAGGTATCACAGGCAAACGGATACATGGTTTCTTTTGATGTTAAAGTATTTAAAAGTGACACTTTTTATCCTTTAAAGAATAATTTTAGAATTTTTTTTAATTTGTTTTTTGTTTTGTTTGAAGTAAAAATAAAATTTTGTTACGTTTTCCGAGCTGAACTGGTCAGAGATATTTGTAAAATTAAAAACAAAATGCTTATACATATGAACACATGCATTCGGAATATAAATGGAAAACCAATTTCTAAAGCGTGCATTTTACAGGCACGACTAAGGAAAACTGCAAGCCCTCATCTCCGAAACGGAAACGGGAAGGCTCCAGTGTTTGGCAGCAATTCAAAAGATCTGAGGTTAAGGCCATTGGGTAACACTCTAGATTAGCGGACTCACCCCCGAAATTCGCGAAAAAAAAGTATCCTCGATGGACCGCGATTTCTTAAGAACTCTCATAACTATGGATGACCACATGTGTATTTTTATTATAATCAAAAAAAAGTCGCTGTCCAAGGGGGATTATATTAAATTCTTAAGAAATCGCGGTCCATCGAGGATAGTTTTTTCGCGAGTTTCGGGGGTGAGTCCGCTAAACTAGAGTATTACCGGCCATTGCAATCTGCAGTTACTGCGGAAAATCTTTGAAAACTCAGGGAACATAACAAATATGATGGAACATCTCAAGCCATATAGATGTTGAAAATAATTTGCGGCAGCGAATTTGTCGAGCCCATAATTTTTCTTTCTAAATGGCCCAGTTTGAAAAAATTTATTATACCCTTGAAGAGGGTATTATAATTTCAGTCAGATATTGTAACGCAGTGAAGGAGACGTTTCCGACCACATAAAGTATATATATTCTTGATCAGCACCAATAGCCCAGTCCATCTAGCCATGTCCGTCTGTCCGTCTGTCCGTTTCTATGCGAACTAGTCTCTCAGTTTTAAAGCTATCGCAATGAAACTTTCCCAAAAGTCTTCTTTCTATTGCAGGTAGTACATATGTCGGAGCGAGCCGGATCGGACCACTATATCTTACAAATATAAGAAAATTCATTGTAACTTTACAGGAAGTAGGCGTTTTGATTTCTGACAACTTAAAAAGGTATTTATTTTATCTGCAAGGGTATATAAGCTTCGGCTGGCCGAAGCTAGCTTCCTTTCTTGTTATACCCGTTACTCGTAGAGTAAAAGGGTATATTGTATTCGTGCAAAAGTATGTAACAGCTAGAAGGAAGCGTTTCCGACCCCATAAAGTATATATATTCTTGATCAGGATCACTAGCCGAGTCGATCTAGCCATGTCCGTCTGTCCGTCTGTCCGTCTGTCTGTCCGTCTGTCTGTCCGTCTGTCTGTCTGTCTGTATGAACGCTGAGATCTCGGAAACTATAAAAGCTAGACGATTGGTATTTGGCATGAAGATTCTTGGAGTTCCTACGCAGCGCAAGTTTGTTTCAAAAAGGTGAAACGCCCCCTCTAACGCCCACAATCGCTTATATACGATTTGAAAAATTTCAATATTTCGGAAAAGTAAAAATACAGTTTTATTGTGTTTATCAATACCTATCTCGGAAACTATAAAAGCTAGACGATTGGTATTTGGCATGAAGATTCTTGGAGTTCCTACGCAGCGCAAGTTTGTTTCAAAAAGGTGCCACGCCCCCTCTAACGCCCACAATCGCTTATATACGATTTTAAAAATTTCAATATTTCGGAAAAGTAAAAATACAGTTTTATTGTGTTTATCAATACCTATCGAAATGTAGAAGAAATTTTTCAAATCGGACCATTCGTTAAAAAGTTATGCGTGTTCAAAGTTTCTATCTCCATCTCCCTCGCACTCCCTTTACCTGAGTAACGGGTATCTGATTGTCGGGGCACCCGACTATAGCGTTCCGTATTCCGAAATATTTAAATTATATAAGCGATTGTGGGCGTTAGAGGGGGCGTGGCACTTTTTTAAAACGAACTTGCGCTGCGTAGGAACTCCTAGAATCTGCATGCAAAATGCCAATCTTCTAGCTTTTATAGTTTCCGAGATCTCAGCGTTCATACAGACAGACAGACAGACGGACAGACAGACAGACAGACAGACAGACAGACGGACAGACGGACATGGCTAGATCGACTCGGCTAGTGATCCTGATCAAGAATATATATACTTTATGGGGTCGGAAACGCTTCCTTCTAGCTGTTACATACTTTTGCACGAATACAATATACCCTTTTACTCTACGAGTAACGGGTATAAACAGAATGATGACATTAAACTACCTTAATTACGTTGCTGGGAACTAGGTGGGCAGCCAAATTTGTGAATTTTCAGTTAAATGTATCATAAAACACAAACACTACACTTTTCCTTACGATTGTAACGGGAATAAGCCAAAATTGTCGCATAATTTGCGAACGTTTTATTATGTTTTCCAAGACAATAACAGGGTAAAAATAAATTTAATATTTTTTTAAGACTTAAAAATTTTTTAAAAATCCTCTCACTTGTTATTAATTAAGCTACTTATAGGGTAGGAAACGCTTTCTTCTACCTTTTACATACATTTAACGGGTATAGTTAGAAGAAAACCATGCATTTCCGCCGAATAACTGCTGCACGTAAATTTTAAACAAATCGCGTGTTTATCGGTGGTAATTTTTGTGCTATTTTGAGGGCACAGGCCCCCCTTCTAGACTATTACCAATAAAACTAATCTGCTTACTTTAAAATATAAAAAGTGTATTTATCTCCAATCCTCATTCTTTTAACAGTCGTTTACTTTTTTTTAGATCTATCTTTTATTGAAAGTATTTCGAATAATTTTTTTTTACTTCTTTTTTATTCGATAGATCTAAAAAAAGTAAACGACTGTTAAAAGAATGAGGATTGGAGATAAATACACTTTATATTTTAAAGTAAGCAGATTAGTTTTATTGGTAATAATAGTCTAGAAGGGGGCCTGTGGGCCCTCAAAATAGCACAAAAATTTCCACCGATAACCGCGATTTTGTTTTTAAAATTTACGTGCAGGTAGTTATTCGGCGGAAATGTCATGGTTTTCTTCAACTATACCCGTTAAATACGTATTGTAAAAAGGTAGAAGAAAGCGTTTCCTACCCTATAAGTAGGCTTAATTAATAACAAGTGAGAGGATTTTTTAAAAATTTTTAAGTCTTAAAAAATTATTAAATTTATTTTTACCCTGTTATTGTCTTGGAAAACATAATAAAACGTTCGCAAATTATGACAATTTTGGCTTATTCCTGTTACAATCGTAAGGAAAAGTGTAGTGTTTGTGTTTTATGATACATTTAACTGAAAATTCACAAATTTGGGCTGCCCACCTAGTTCCCAGCAACGCAATTAAAGGTAGTTTCTTAATGTCATCATTCTGTTTATACCCGTTACTCGTAGAGTAAAGGGGTATATTGTATTCGTGCAAAAAAGTATGTAACAGCTAGAAGGAAGCGTTTCCGGCCCCATAAAGTATATATATTCTTGATCAGGATCACTAGCCGAGTCGATCTAGCCATGTCCGTCTGTCCGTCTGTCCGTCTGTCTGTCTGCGCGTCCGTCTGTCTGTCTGTCGTATGAACGCTGAGATCTCGGAAACTATAAAAGCAGAGGATTGGTATTTGGCATGCAGATTCTAAGGAGTTCCCTACGCAGCGCAAGTTCGTTTTAAAAAAAGTGCCACGCCCCCTCTAACGCCCACAATCGCTTTTTGAGGTATAAATTTTAACATTTCGGAATACGGAACGCTATAGTCTTGCGCCCCGACAATCAGATACCCGTTACTCAGGTAAAGGGAGTGCGAGGGAGATGGAGATAGAAACTTTGAACACGCATAACTTTTTAACGAATGGTCCGATTTGAAAAATTCCTTCTACATTTCGATAGGTATTGATAAACACAATAAAACTGTATTTTTACTTTCCGAAATATTGAAATTTTTAAAATCGTATATAAGCGATTGTGGGCGTTAGAGGGGGCGTGGCACCTTTTTGAAACAAACTTGCGCTGCGTAGGAACTCCAAGAATTTTTCATGCCAAATACCAATCGTCTAGCTTTATAGTTTCCGAGATAGGTATTGATAAACACAATAAAACTGTATTTTTACTTTTCCGAAATATTGAAATTTTTCAAATCGTATATACGGTTGACAAGAATTAGAGGGGCGTGGCACCTTTGAAATAAACTTGCGCTGCGTAGGAACTCCAAGAATCTTCATGCCAAATACCAATCGTCTAGCTTTTATAGTTTCCGAGATCTCAGCGTTCATACAGACAGACAGACAGACGGACAGACAGACGGACAGACAGACGGACAGACGGACAGACGGACATGGCTAGATCGACTCGGCTAGTGATCCTGATCAAGAATATATATACTTTATGGGGTCGGAAACGCTTCCTTCTAGCTGTTACATACTTTTGCACGAATACAATATACCCTTTTTACTCTACGAGTAACGGGTATAACAAGAAAAGGAAGCTAGCTTCGGCCAGCCGAAGCTTATATACCCTTGCAGATAAAATAAATACCTTTAAGTTGTCAGAAATCAAAACGCCTACTTCCTGTAAAGTTACAATGAATTTTCTTATATTTGTAAGATATAGTGGTCCGATCCGGCTCGCTCCGACATGATGTACTACCTGCAATAGAAAGAAGACTTTTGGGAAAGTTTCATTGCGATAGCTTTAAAACTGAGAGACTAGTTCGCATAGAAACGGACAAGAGCGGACAGACGGACATGGCTAGATGGACTGGGCTATTGGTGCCGATCAAGAATATATATACTTTTATGTGGTCGGAAACGTCTCCTTCACTGCGTTACAATATCTGACTGAAATTATAATACCCTCTTCAAGGGTATAATAAATTTTTTCAAACTGGGCCATTTAAGAAAGAAAAATTATGGGCTCGACAAATTCGCTGCCGCAAATTATTTTCAACATCTATATGGCTTAAGATGTTCCATCATATTTGTTATGTTCCCTGAGTTTTCAAAGATTTTCCGCAGTAACTGCAGATTGCAAATGGCCGGTAATACTCTAGTTTTAGCGGATTCTCAATTTCGAAACTCGCGGAAAAAGATATCTTCGATGGACCGCGATTTCTTAAGAATTTAATATAATCCCCCCTTGGACAGCGACTTTTTTTTTGATTATAATAAAAATACACATGTGGTCATCCATAGTTATGAGAGTTCTTAAGAAATCGCGGTCCATCGAGGGATACTTTTTTCGCGTTAATTTTCTGGGGTGAAGTCCGCTAATCTAGAGTGTTACCCAATGGCTCTTAATCCCTCAGATCTTTTGAATTGCTGCCAAACACTGGAGCCTTCCCGTTTCCTGTTTCGGGATGGAGGGTTTGCCTCTTAGTCGTGCCTGTAAAATGCACGCTTTAGAAATTGGTTTTCCATTTATATTCCGAATGCATGTGTTCATATGTATAAGCATTTTGTTTTTAATTTTTACAAATATCTCTGACCAGTTCAGTTTGGAAAACGTAACAAAATTTTATTTTTACTTCAAACAAAACAAAAAACAAATTAAAAAAAATTCTAAAAAATTATTCTTTAAAGGATAAAAAGTGTCACTTTTAAATACTTTTTAATACCTAAAAAGAAACCATGTATCCGTTTGCCTGTGATACCTTCGGAAAGTTGGCTAATTGCAGCATTTTTCGAGCTTTGAGGTCCTTGTGCTAAGAGTCTTTGCGTCGGGGAACTTTTTGGAAAAACGCAGTTTAACTTGGGAATTCGTGAATGAGTTCAAAAATATAGCATCCATCGAGGGCTCTTTATAAAGCTACTATGTTATTCTGACACCGTGATCCATGCATAAAAATAAATCTCACTTGGACGCCATAAATACTTTTTTCATAGATTTTGGAAAATTTTTTAACAGAACTTTAAAAATCGAATGCAGACGTACCACCTCTAACAAAAAAAGCTTGAACTTAATTTCTCCATCCTGTTAAATTGTAATTGAATTTAGTCAGTAAAGGAGATACCTCCAACCTTTGTTTATTAAAACATGGATTTCTTCCAGCCTTGTTTATTAAAACATGGATTTCAGTCGAAATGCTCTTTTCCTTTCTCTCATTCTACAAAACTACTTAACTAATTAAGGCCGCGAGTTTGTCAACACAACCTGGAACAACATTTAACAAAAATACCACTACTTTTTGATATCTTTAGTTAGTCTACCAATCTAGGTAGAGAAAAAGAATCCACACAATCAGCTCCTCTTCTTCTTAAGAATTGAT
>JBAMCF010001151.1:0-32859 GCA_037075285.1 Drosophila lutescens
GTCGAGAGAATTAGTAATAATACAAATCAATGTTAAATATAACTGAGAGAAACCTGTCATTTTAAATAAAGTATTGAGAAAAGGAAGTGTGACCTTCTTAGACCGTTTAAGGGTTTCAAGAGCGTGGCTAGGTGGGAACCCACCTTAGCCGAGTGTGGCGCAATTGTTGTTGCAACGTAGAGTTGTGCAAAGTAGTAGAGTGTTCAGGACACATTCTTTCGAGAACCTTCGAACGGGCAACACGAACAATTGCAACTCGCTGCGCGTCTTACTAAGAAAACCCAAGTGGAAGTTAAGTCATGACGGACAAATCAACTCGCGAAGCGGCTAAGAGACCCCTGTCTCCGACATCAGAAGTGGGATCCCCATTGCCACAAGAACATTCTGACAGTGTGTTGCAGGCGATTTTAGAGACACAAAACCGAAACTTTCTAGAGTTGCTGAAAACTGTGCAAACAACATCGACTGCAGCCTCGCAAAATATTTCGGTGACATTGCCAATGTTTAATCCTGATGCGCCTGGAGCCGATGCCGCAGCGTGGTGTAAAACCGTGGATATGATCTTATCCGAGCGTCCACTGGAAGGCGGAGCACTAGTCATGGCGCTTAGCAAGTCGCTGCTTGGAAACTCTTCGCAATGGCTGTCACAAATTTGCTTCGCTGGAATGTCGTGGCTGGAATTTAAGGATTTGTTTTTACACCGCTATGAAGGCATCGAGCCACCGTCTGCCGTATTGCTCAACATTCTCAACGGACGGCCGAGTGCAAACGAGTCCTTGTCAGTATATGGCAGCAGGCTGGTGACGTCACTGCTGACGAAGTGGAAAGGAATGAGCCAAGAGGAGATAGCTGTTTCATTAGTGTTGGCCCACACGTCCCAAATCGAGCCCAGGCTGCAAAGTTCCGTTTTCACTACAAACATAAAAACTCGGAATGAACTGCAGCAGCTCTTAAAGGCGTTTGCATTCAACAAAGTGAGCGACTACTCTGGATTGGATCAAGGACCGGACAGGAAGAAGTTTAAGGCGCAGGCGCAAATCAAATGTCATTATTGCGGCAAGATAGGACATAAAGCGTTTGAGTGCCGCAAGAAGAAGGAAGAAGAAAGAAACGTCGCAAAACCAAATCATCATGCTGGCAAACCTTTGGCTGGACGAGAGAGGTCAGCAGTTACTTGCTTCAAGTGTGGCAATCCTGGTCACATTGCATCTGTATGTATGAAGGGAACGACATCGGCGAACAACTTCAACAACGAGAAGCGAGTCGACATGTGTGCAGTGTTGGAGCCAACTAGTATTATGAAGCAAATGGGTGAGAGTTTTATCTTCTTCTTCGATTCGGGTGCCGAATGCTCTTTGGTCAAGGAGAAACTTTGCAACAAGCTGGCTGGAAAAAGGATTTATAATACGGTAGTGCTAAGAGGAATAGGTGACAACATTGTTAAAAGCAACTTACAAGTATTGGCAACTGTAAATATTTCCGAATTTAATGTAGAAGTCCTATTTCATGTAGTAAAGGATAATTACCTTAAGTACGATATTATAATTGGTCGAGAAATATTGCAGCTAGGTCTTGGTGTCATGATTGATGCTAACAAATTAACAATGTATAGAAATCAAATTGTCAATGTAGTGAGTAATGAAACTTCGATAAGTATCTTAGAAAATCTGCTTAACGATAATGTGGAATTAGCTGATAATGATAAGATAATATTAAGAAATATTTTAAATGAATTCTCAGATCGATTTATAACTGGCATGCCACACAGGCGTATAACTACAGGAGAATTAGAAATTCGTCTAATTGATGAACATAAGACTGTACAAAGACGTCCGTATAGACTAAGTGCAGAAGAAAAACTAATAGTCAGGGACAAAATTCAACAAATGATTGAAAGCAATGTCATCCGCCCAAGTAGCTCTCCATTCGCTAGTCCGATGCTTTTAGTTAAAAAGAAAGATGGTAGTGATAGACTATGCATTGATTTTCGCGAATTAAATGCGAATACGGTGTCTGATAAATATCCATTGCCATTAATAGCAGATCAGATAGATAGATTACGTGGTAGTAAATACTTTAGCAGTTTGGACATGGCCAGCGGATTTTATCAGATACCGATTCACACTGATTCCATCGAGAAGACAGCTTTCGTGACTCCAGAAGGCCAATATGAGTTCCTTGCTATGCCATTCGGTTTGAAGAACGCTTCGTCAGTATTTCAAAGAGCGATTGTACGAGCCTTAGGTGATTTGGCATACTCGTATGCAATTGTCTATATTGATGATGTGTTAATAGTCGCAAACTCCAAAGAAGAAGCTTTTACAAGATTGAAAGTTGTGCTTAAAGCCTTGTCAGATGCCGGGTTTTCATTCAATATAAAGAAGTGCACATTCTTCAAGACAGGAATAGAGTATCTCGGGTTCTATATTAAAGATGGCGAAATTAAACCCAATCCTAGAAAAATAGAAGCTCTATCCGCATTAAGTCAACCAACTACTGCCACGCAGTTAAGACAATTTATAGGTTTGGCTTCATATTTCAGAAAGTTTGTTCCACGATTCTCTGAACAGATGAAACCATTGTATCAGTTAACTTCTAAGGTAAATGGATTTGCTTGGAAGGAAAATCATGAACGAATACGTAAAAAGATTATTGACGTGTTGACAAGTGACCCGGTGCTGACCATATTTAACCCTGAGCTTCCGATCGAGTTGCATACAGACGCCAGCGCGGATGGCTACGGTGCAATGCTCCTTCACAGGATTGACGGCACATGTAGGGTGATCGAGTATTTCAGTAAGTGTACATCGGCTTCAGAATCAAAATATCATTCATATGAACTAGAGACTTTAGCCGTGTATAATGCTGTCAAACATTTTCGACATTACCTGCATGGTAGAAAGTTCGTCGTCCATACTGACTGCAATTCCTTAAAAGCGAGTCGCACAAAGGCTGAACTGACACCACGAGTACACCGATGGTGGGCGTTCTTGCAGGCATTCGATTTTAGCGTAGAATATAGAAAGGGAACTCAAATGGCACACGTAGACTGCCTATCCCGAAATCCTATTCCAGATGTCCCGAAAACGATAAACAAAGTAGTTGAGGTTCGCGTTGACTTGGAAGCGATAACGGATAATTGGCTAATCGCTGAACAGCAGAGGAACTTAGGTATAGTTGATATCATGACACAAAAAAATGGGGGTGAGATGCAAGTTGACAGAGCTAAAACTTACGAAGTAAGAGCCGGATTGTTGTATCGCAAAATTCAGAGAAGCGGCAAGACTCGTTGTTTACCAGTAATTCCGAGAGCTTTTAGGTGGTCGGTAATTAATCATGTACACGAGGCTATAATGCATCTTGGATGGCAGAAAACTCTAAACAAGGTCTATGAACAATATTGGTTTGAAAGTATGTCGAAGTACGTCAGAAAGTTTGTGGAAAACTGTATAACCTGTAAGCTCTCCAAACCCTCAACAGGCAAAGTACAAATGGAACTGCACCCCATTCCCAAGGTAGAAATTCCCTGGCATATTGATATTAGTGGGAAGCTGAGCGGCAAAAATGACTTAAAGGAGTATATCATAGTACAAATAGACACATTCACCAAGTATGTTTACCTATATCACACACTGAATTTGGATACGGAAAATTGTATCAACGCAGTAACGGCAGGTATATCACTTTTTGGGGTTCCTAGCCGTATCATTGCAGATCAAGGTAGGAGCTTTGCCAGTGGTCGATGTTCATCAAATAAAATTCAGTTACATTTAATTGCAACAGGGGCAAGCAGGGCAAACGGCCAAGTGGAGCGCGTGATGAGCACGTTGAAAGGAATGTTGACGGCAGTTGAGACAAGCGAACGCTCTTGGCAGGATGCATTGATGGACATCCAATTAGCTATGAACTGTACTAGTAATCGGGTGACTAATTTCAGCCCCTTAGAGTTACTAATAGGAAAGCAGGCAAGACCTTTGGGCATGTTACCCATAATATCTGAACCTAAGATAGATTGTAAGGAAGCTAGGGCAGAAGCTAAAGAGAATATGGATAAGAATGCAAAATATGACAAGAGTAGAGTTGATCAAAATAAGGCAAAAGTTGTGAAACATGGGATTGGCGATCATGTCTTGCTAAGAAGTGAGGAACGGCATCAAACGAAATTGGATCCCAAGTTCAAGGGACCGTTTGTTGTAACAGAATTGTTGGAAGGTGATCGTTACCTGTTGAAATCATTGACTAGTAAAAGAACATACAAGTATCCGCATGAGAGCTTGCGAAAACTACCAGATAATCGAGTTGCATCTGAGTTGCTCAAAGAGAGTGATGGCGTTGAAATAGACGCAGAAGATGAGTTGAGATTTGTCACCTAAGAGGGGTGCACAGGACATCACACACAGAGGCTATGTTTGATCTAATGAGAGATTGTGGCACTAAAGGTGCATATCGTCGCAAGTGGCGGCAAGAGCCTGCACTGTGTTGTGATAAAATTGTAAGCCAAATGGTCGGGTTTGCGCAGAAGAGTACAAGCTACTAATAAGAAAGAGTTATCCTGACAAACTGTCATTTGAAGACACAAGAGGTGTCTTGAGGGATTTAAAAAAAAAATAAAAGTCATGATTTAAGTTAATGAGTAACTTCAAATTTGTTTCAGATTAGCAAAATGTGATGCCAATCCAATGTTAAGCCATGCACACGAGGACGTGTGATAGTCAGGATAGCCGTGTCGAGAGAATTAGTAATAATACAAATCAATGTTAAATATAACTGAGAGAAACCTGTCATTTTAAATAAAGTATTGAGAAAATGAAGTGTGACCTTCTTAGACCGTTTAAGGGTTTCCAGAGCGTGGCTAGGTGGGAACCCACCTTAGCCGAGTGTGGCGCAATTGTTGTTGCAACGTAGAGTTGTGCAAAGTAGTAGAGTGTTCAGGACACATTCTTTCGAGAACCTTCGAACGGGCAACACGAACAATGGCAACTCGCTGCGCGTCTTACTAAGAAAACCCAAGTGGAAGTTAAGTCATGACGGACAAATCAACTCGCGAATCGGCTAAGAGACCCCTGTCTCCGACATATACTTTATGTGGTCGGAAACGTCTCCTTCACTGCGTTACAATATCTGACTGAAATTATAATACCCTCTGCAAAGGTATAAAAACAAAAGCAATTTTAAGGAAAATTTCGACTGTAAAATTCAGCTTAATGGGATTTCTGTAAGTCCACCGATATTTCAAAATTTAACATTTACTTAAGAAAAAGGCGCAAAAGAAAAGATTTGCGATATAATCGATTTTTTAACCGCGCATTTTAAACGTGTTATGACTGTGGTATTTTCATTTTAATTGCGCGGTCACACTTAAAAACGACAGCAAAGCATACATACATACATACATGCGCCAGCAGAACATACATACAAACATATGGGGAGACCGTGACGTCACAAATTTGAAAATATTGGGGACTTGGTTAAGGAGGCTGAATTTCAAAAAAATTAACATGCAGTTAATTGCGGGTATGCCATAAGATTATGAACATAACATTTTAAAACCATTTTAACAACATTTATTACAGAGAAATGGCAAAAGAAAGAATTTAAAAAAAAAATCGATTTTTGGGGCACTTTGGGGTCGTTTTTTGTTTTAATTTTTACGTCACACTCTGCGCCTAATCATTTCCGAATTAATTTGATTTTTCTAGATTTTTAGGTCAAACCGTTCTGGGTGGAATTTGCTACTGACCAATTTTTTGATAAAGACAAATATTGATTTAGATAATAAACATTGACTTTTCAGCGGCGAGTATCAGCCTTGTGTTTGTATGAACATTCACAAGAGCCCTCAGAGCGACGTTTGTAGTCGTGAATAGTCAGCAATTTGCTGACGTGTGCACCTTGAACAGGTCGTAAATTCGATACTCTCCGCTAACAAACTTTGTTGGTCAATTACGATTAAATTCATATGTATCCCCAATAATAATATTACTCATAAATGGCACTAGCCAATTTAAATTTAAATTTATAATGTAAAAACGAACTCAAAAACATGAAGTGCTAAGTTTTCAAAACGGGGGTTGCTAATTTGATAAGTGGAGTAGGTGAAGAATAATTACATAGCTTTTGACGAACAACCTAGGCAATAGGGGATCGTATTGCGCGGTCCGCGACGATCAATTTGGCACACGAATGTGTGAAGGGGAGGGAATGTGGCCGAAACATTGCCCGATCGTGTTACGATCAAGCGACAGCTGAGCTTGTGGGGCAATGTAGACTGATGACCAACGGACTTTACGACTTTTACTATTTTTCAGGCATCTTAATATTTATTCTCGTTATGTTGGAGAGGAGAAAGTCTTACCAAGAACCCACCCCATCCGGCGAGCTTATGCCGGCAAAAATTGGTGCCTGAACATCGGATGACTTTCCCTCGGCCCAAGTCCTTTTCAGGACTAGGGCACTAATTACAACACTTCCTTATTTAATGTACACTCGGGCGGTCGGAATTCTCCTCTCAACAGGTTATGGGCCCAGAGCATAGTTTTGCTGCGTAAAGTACATTAAAAAAATGGTAGTTCGGTATACGCCGCAGGATAACGGGAGTTACGTGGAGTTCAAATTTTTCGGTCATCATGAACGCCATATATCAGATAGATAAACTGGACACAGGAAATTATGACACCTGGATAATCCAAATGCCATCAGATGAATCCACTTCCCTCAAGTTGGCGTTGCGTTCCATAGATGTTAGCTCCAGTTAAAGAACGTCCGAAAGAAATGGCCAACAAATTCCAAGTCGAAATTCGCAATGTCCGAAAAATGCCAATTGTTTGCGCCGAAATTTGCGAGTCCAAATAAAATGCCAAGTCTTGGCCCCGAAATTCGCAAGCAGCTAAGCGGTCTTTGAAATGATTTTAAATCCGAACAAAACTTTTCGATGTCCCTGTTCGGGCGCCATGTAGAAAATCGAAACGAAAGTTTAAATTATTGTTAATTGAGAACGCCGAAAAGTGAAAAGACTTGGCTTGGCTGCTGCAAAATTTGGGGGGAGAGAAAATACAAGACCTGCCGATTCGATATTCAAAATTCAACTAGTTTATTGTGCCCAGCAGCGCAGTTTTGTGAGAGCCGTTGCAGGCCCGCTGAATCCGATCTTAGATCTAACATAATAGTTCTGGGCCTGTAAGCGGTGAACATAACGCTGTTGGGCTCTCTTAAGCTGTTACTTATTTATATCTTAACATAATTCAAAACTTCATGATTAGCATTCTGCGCTTCAACACCACAGTTTAAAAAATGATTGTCTCCAATTCTTATTTTAAAAAATGGAAACAATAGTATCGCCTTTAAGTGGACGCTCATTTTATAAGTTTAAGAACATTTTTGAAAGTAGGGATAATTTTAGGCTGGATTTTCTTTTATCGGTCCTTTAAAACAAATCCTGTTGATCTTGGCTTTGCTACCTCGTTCTACTTTCCCCTTTGTTAATTGTCCCTGTATTTTTTGTTCATTAAAGACGAAATTTAAAAGCTATTTAAGCCAAATTATGTTTTCTTTTTTTAAAAATGTTATTTCTTGATAATTAATTAATTACCTAAGAATGTAGCAAGGGTATTTTTATGCACATATATGTTACCTATAGGTAACGAAAAGGTAAATAAAAACCAAATACTTTTGGCGATTTTGCTACCACAGTAGACAACTCTTATAAAGGAAACAAATATTTATATGAAGCAATGTCAAGAAAGGCATCAAGAAAATCAATTCAATATTAACCGCATTTTAGAATTATTATTTTGTTTTCAGTATTTTTTATTAATCAATTTTTCACCTTGATTAGAATTATATTAATAAAGACAGGAAGACAGGTGGACGGGGAAGCCGTGAATCAAGTTGTTTAAACATTTGAATTTGTTTAAACAATATGAGGCACGTGTAATAAAGAGCAAGAGAATCAATTGGTTTGAATATTTAATGTTCTTTTAATATTATCAATGCGATTTGAATTTTAGTTCACAAAAATCGGTTACAAAATGTCTTAAGTGTGGAAATGTAAATGAAATATTCTTTTAGCAAAAGGATATCAGTATTATCTTGAATTTGAATTTGAGCGAATTTCACCCACCGGGAAAATTCCTCTAGAAAATAACATATTTTCATCAGGTTTCTCCATAGAAGCGGAAGGGACTAAACCTCATTCACCCCTTACATTTCTTCCATCTCTGGTTCAAAATACACGGGGGTGACAAAAAAAGTAAGGGGGAAATGAGGTTTCTATCTGGATCTCTGGCAGAAGAATGCAGGACAAAATCCACTGGTTTTTCGACTTCCCGCATTATAGATTTTCCACACTTGCTCAGTTATGGTTTTCCTCTATTTGCAATATCTGCTTTTCCACACCCTCCCAGTTTTGGTTTTCCAATACTTTGCAGTATCTGATTTCCCACAATAAAAAATAACTTTTTTTCATGTAATTTTTGTATATGTATTTATTAAAAATATTTACAATTGTTAATGCCTGAAGCATTCCCGGTTTTTGCTTGGCCGAATGCAGGTCTTAGGTATCCATGTCTTGTAAGCCTGTCTTCTGAAAATATCAAAAATAATTAAGATATGAATTTAACACCAGGAATAATAATAAGAGTAATTACCATTATTACATCTCCATACAAAATTAAGGGATCTCTCCAGAAATGATGCCTAGTTTGCCATGGCCGTTCATTTACCCTCTGATCAGATGTTTAATGTCGGGGATGGGAATTATGAAAAGAAAAAATCACACACGGGAAATGCAATTGCAACAGTTCTGGTCCCAAGAAGTCTCAATCGGCCTGGCTGAAATAAATGTAATATTTTGATTGAGTTAAACAACTAAGTTAGTACTGAAGTACTATTCATACAACCATTTAATGAACACCGCACACCATTTACCACTGGTGAAGATTAAAAACATTTCAAGTGACACTGAAATGCAGAGTTTGTGTTAAAGATAGCATCTGGAGGCTTATAGTTATTAATGGCGAAAATATCTGTGGTACTAACCTCTGTAACGCTGAAATAATTTTTTAGAATTAACCGAACAATTTTTCACTTTTTTCACATTTTGGACGAAATGTAAAATGATGTGACCCTGCATCATATACTTGATAATACCAAAATGCAAAATGAAGATAAATTTGGTGTTAATTTCGTTGTAAGTTAGGGTCACATCTGCCACGATCTGACGATCAAATTGTTTTATTTCACAGAAAACGTTTAAAAAAATATAAAAAACAATAACATTTTTCTTTGTATTTTATGGCAATCCTTGATAAATGTGATCAAATTTTTTAATCATCTTACCACATTACCCACATTTATTCTTATTATTATTTGTAAAAATTGTGAGTAAAATAAATTAAAATCATCAATAAATATTATGATTATAGACATTATGATTATAGTATTTAGTTCAATTTATTTGATTAAAAATTATTAATATTTTTCTACGAATTTTAAAATTAAAATGAAAATTAAAGATAAATGTGAGAACAAGATTTTTTTTTTGTGTAAGGATTTTTAAATATTATAAGTTGGTGATTTTTTTTTTTTAAATATTATATTCGTAGTGCCACAGAAATCACACAGCGCATAAGTGGCCTGATATTGATGCTACTCAGAAACCCACCCCATTTGACGCTCATAAATTATCTATCCCCACACCGCCGCTTGCAAAAAGGAACAGGATTTCAAGAACACACTTCTCACTTTCCTGCTGGGCAATTCCTTAGTCAGCTGCAATGCACACACACAAACGTACACACGCGTATATGTATCTAATGGCTGTGTGTGTAAAATACGCATTTTTTGGATATATATATTTCGTGCGTGTGTGTGTACATAGCAGAGCGAATCATTGTTTTTGTTTTTTACAAATCCAAAGTTTGTAGATAACTCAGCATTTGAAAACTAATAAATAGTTTGCTGATCGGGCTTTTGCATTTTAAACAAGAAAGGAAGCTAGCTTCGGCCAGCCGAAGCTTATATACCCTTGCAGATAAAAGAAATACCTTTTTAAGTTGTCAGAAATCAAAACGCCTACTTCCTGCAAAGTTACAATGAATTTTCGCTCGCTCCGACATATGTACTACCTGCAATAGAAAGAAGACTTTTGGGAAAGTTTCATTGCGATAGCTTTAAAACTGAGAGACTAGTTCGCATAGAAACGGACAGACGGACATGGCTAGATGGACTCGGCTATTGGTGCTGATCAAGAATATATATACTTTAAGTGGTCGGAAACGTCTCCTTCACTGCGTTACAATATCTGACTGAAATTATAATACCCTCTGCAAAGGTATAAAAACAAAAGCAATTTTAAGGAAAATTTCGACTGTAAAATTCAGCTTAATGGGATTTCTGTAAGTCTACCGATATTTTAAAATTTAACATTTACTTAAGAAAAAGGCGCAAAAGAAAAGATTTGCGATATAATCGATTTTTAACCGCGCATTTTAAACGTGTTATGACTGTGGTATTTTCATTTTAATTGCGCGGTCACACTTAAAAACGACAGCAAAGCATACATACATACATACATGCGCCAGCAGAACATACATACAAACATATGGGGAGACCGTGACGTCACAAATTTGAAAATATTGGGGACTTGGTTAAGGAGGCTGAATTTCAAAAAAATTAAAATGCAGTTAATTGCGGGTATTCCATAAGATTACGAACATAACATTTTAAAACCATTTTAACAACATTTATTACAGAGAAATGGCAAAAGAAAGAATTTTAAAAAAAAAATCGATTTTTGGGGCACTTTGGGGTCGTTTTTTGTTTTAATTTTTACGTCACACTCTGCGCCTAATCATTTCCGAATTAATTTGATTTTTCTAGATTTTTAGGTCAAACCGTTCTGGGTGGAATTTGCTACTGACCAATTTTTTGATAAAGACAAATATTGATTTAGATAATAAACATTGACTTTTCAGCGGCGAGTATCAGCCTTGTGTTTGTATGAACATTCACAAGAGCCCTCAGAGCGACGTTTGTAGTCGTGAATAGTCAGCAATTTGCTGACGTGTGCACCTTGAACAGGTTTTACTTTACTTTACTTACTACGTAAATTCGATACTCTCCGCTAACAAACTTTGTTGGTCAATTACGATTAAATTCATATGTATCCCCAATAATAATATTACTCATAAATGGCACTAGCCAATTTAAATTTAAATTTATAATGTAAAAACGAACTCAAAAACATGAAGTGTTAAGTTTTCAGAACGGGGGTTGCTAACGCGATAAGTGGAGTAGGTGAAGAATAATTACATAGCTTTTGACGAACAACCTAGGCAATAGGGGATCGTATTGCGCGGCCCGCGACGATCCATTTGGCACACGAATGTGTGAAGGGGAGGGAATGTGGCCGAAACATTACCCGATCGTGTTACGATCAAGCGACAGCTGAGCTTGTGGGGCAATGTAGACTGATGACCAACGGACTTTACGACTTTTACTATTTTTCAGGCATCTTAATATTTATTCTCGTTATGTTGGAGAGGAGAAAGTCTTACCAAGAACCCACCCCATCCGGCGAGCTTATGCCGGCAAAAATTGGTGCCTGAACATCGGAAGACTTTCCCTCGGCCCAAGTCCTTTTCAGGACTAGGGCACTAATTACAACACTTCCTTATTTAATCTTCACTCGGGCGGTCGGAATTCTCCTCTCAACAGGTTATGGGCCCAGAGCATAGTTTTGCTGCGTAAAGTACATTAAAAAAATGGTAGTTCGGTATACGCCGCAGGATAACGGGAGTTACGTGGAGTTCAAATTTTTCGGTCATCATGAACGCCATATATCAGATAGATAAACTGGACACAAGAAATTATGACACCTGGATAATCCAAATGCTCAGTGAGCTTATCCATGCAGAAATCTGGAAGGTGATCCAGGGACAGCGGCCAGATGGAGATGGATGGACTCGATGAAAAGGCTTTAGCACTGATTACGTTGAGCGTGAAGCAAACTCAGTTGGGTTACCTTAAAAGCTGTGCAACGACCAGAAGCTTTTGGAAAAAACTTAAAGATATTCACCAGCCAAGCGGACCAGTGCGTAAAGTCTCTCTATACAAAAAGTTACTTGGAATGCGTATGGCAGAAGGTGACGAAATAATAACGCACATAAATGCGTTCTGCTCGACAGTGGATAAACTTAGTGAAGTTTATATTAAGTTAGGTGAGTTCGCAAGCAAACTTGCTCTTCGAGCAAAGAGTTCGAGAATTTCGTCATAGCCATGGAAACGCAGGATACTGTGCCCTTGTTGGATGTGTTGAAGGTTAAACTTCTTGCAGAAGGAGAGAGAAGGAACAGCGAAGTCAAAGAAAGAGCGGAATATGAACAGTTAGCTTTTCATGCAAAGTCGCAGCCGGAGAACACAAAGAATAAGAGAAATGACAAAACCAACGAGGAGTGATATAATTGCGGACGTCGAGGCCACTATAAGAATCAGTGTAAAAAGCAAGGCAGGAACGAATTGGTAAAGGAGACACAACAGTACAAGAACAGATCGTATGCAGTAGTACCTGCAAGTGACGTACAAGATTTTGAAGTTTCTAGCTGGTGTCTTGATAGCGGGGCTACAGCTCATATGTCTTGCGTTCGAAGTCTTTTTATTAATTGTGTGCCGCGAGTGGAGGATATTATTTTGGCCGATAACAACGTAATGAGAGCTGTTGGAAAAGGTGACGTGACAGTGAAAACAAATTATTGCAATTTGACACTGCAGAATGTTTTGCACGTACCAGCAATGAAAGGAATTTTCATGTCCATCAATTGTGCAGTTTCCCTTGGTTGTACAGTTACTTTTCGCAAAGACTGTGCGATTGTACACCAAGACGGAGAAGAAGTTTTGAAAGCGCACAGGAAAAATAAAATGTTTGTTTTTTAGAGTAAAAGAAATTCTTGTTTCGGCGCCATGCAGACTAGTGCGAGTCTATGGCATAACCGATATGGACATTTAAACTATGCGAGTTTAAACGATTTGGTAAGACATTCAATGGTTCAAGACATTAATGGTGTAAATTTTGCATAAAGAAGCCAGTGCCTGTTATGTATGAAGAGCATGATACACACACAGCCGTATCCAGTGTCCGAGAACAGAGCCAAACATCAGGTGGAGCTGATCCATACAGATGTGTATGGGCCGGAGACGTTGATGACAGCTAGTTACATCAGAAATCGATCACCCACAGCATCTCTAGTTGGAATCACTCCCTATGAGGCTTGGAGTGGCAAACACCCCAATGTGAGCCATTTGCGTATTTTTGGATCGCCAGCGGTAGGACTAAACAAATGTCACCGCGGTAAATTCAAGGCAAAAGGCAAGGAGTATCGGTTCGTCGGATATTCATTGGAGTCCAAAGGGTACAGGCTGTACGATCCGGTGACACAGCAGGTGGTTGTGAAACGCGACGTACTTTTTAATGAGATACAACAAGAGGAGCCTAAGATTTTTGAATCCCCAGCAGCACAAGCGTCGTCGAGGGAACCAACAAATGTACTTAAAGTAGAGTTGCAGCGCGATGGAGATGAGCAGCAGGACGAATCCGAAGGAGCCACAGATCGTGACCAGCAGGATGAGGAGCCAGTGCACCCTGAAGGAGAGGCAGTCAGAATTGGGCCTAGAATTATTCGGACCGGCAAGTCAGGGCGACCAAGGAAGGAATTTAACGTGCTCAACGCAATGACCAAAGCAGAAATTGCACTTCCGCAAAGCTTAAATGAAGCGCTAAGTAGCCAGCAAGCTACATTTTAAAAGGCAGCCATGAAGTCGGAGTGTGACTCGCTCGTCGCAAATAATACATTGACCATTAGCGAGTTGCCCAAGGGACAGAAAGCGATAGGATGTCGATGGGTTTTTACCATAAAAAGAGACAGCGTAGGGAATCCCGAGCGGTACAAGTCCCGTTTGATAGCAAAGGGTTGCTCCCAAAAATTCGGAGTTAATTATGGAGAAACTTTCTCACCAGTGTGCCGATATGAGGCAATCCTCCTATTTTTGGCGCTGTCAGTGGAGCTAAAGATGTACCTACACCAGATGGAAGTTTGCACAGCTTATCTTAATAGTGATTTGAGCGAGTGTGTGTACATGAAGCAGCCAAAGAGTTTCGAGGACGAAGCGTGCAAGGGCAAGGTGCTAAGGCTTAAAAAGACGATATATGGACTGAAACAGGCAGGCCGAGAGTGGAACACTACTTTGGATACAGCACTTCGAGAGATCGGATTCGTGCCCTGTCAATATGAAGCATGCTTGTATAAGCAGGACATAAACGGTACCTTGTGTCTTGCACTAATTTATGTCGATGATCTTCTTGCAGCGTGTCAAAACAAACCGGACCTAATGCAGATCAAATCGATGATAGCTTCGAGATTTGAATGCGTGGACAAAGGTCAGCTGAATGTGTTTTTGGGCATGCAGATTGAACGTGAAGGCGAGTTGGGCAGTATAACGATGAACCAGACGTTGGTCTGGAGCAGTGCAGGCAGACGAAAACACCTTTAGACGCAGGATTTCAAGTGGTATGCTACGACGAGCATTGTGTTGCTCAGGATCCAACTGTATATCAGTAATAGGAGAATTAATGTGGCTTGCATTAATCTCAAGGCCAGATATTTACCAATCCGTAGTGAAGTTGGCTCAACGAAATAAGGACCCGCATGGCGAACATGTCTTGGCCATTAAGCATGTTATGCGGTACTTGGCAGGAACGGCCACCAACAAGTTAAGCTATTGCGCAGAAGACTTGCCACTGGTGGGCTACGTGAATGCCGACTGGGCCGGCGACGTCAGCCCCCGACGATCGTATACAGGATTTGTTTTCCTTATGGCAGGAGGACCCATTTCATGAAAGTCGGAGAAGGAAGACAGTGTTGTCTTGAGCAGCACGGAGGCTGAATACATGGCGCTGTCATCAGCTGCAAAAGAGGCGCTACATTTGAGACGTTTAATTATCGAGATCAGCTGTGGACGAGAGGATACACGCACAATTATCTACGGAGACAATTTCAGCGCACAGAATTTGGCGAAAAATCCAGTTTATCACGCACGTTCGAAGCATATTGATATCAGGTATCATTTTGTTAGTGAAGTTATCCAGCAAGACGATGTAAAATTGAAATATGTGATATGATAGCTAATTTGTTAACTAAGAATTTGTCAAAACTAAAACATGAGAAATTTGTTAAACTTTTGAATATTATGTAAATATTGTACCGAGAAATATAAACATGGTAACCTTGAGGAGAGGTGTTGAAATTAGTTCCAATGGCCCCATGTATTAACAGTTGTATAAAACAGAATGTAAGAATAACATCAGAGGAGCGAACTTAGAGAGAACAAGCTGTTATGTTACACTCGGCGAGTCGAGTAAAGTTGGCCGTCACAAGTAGATCAAGATAAGATAAGAACATGGTCTTAAAAAAATAAGAACAAACCGATATTAAAGTAAGAAATTAGGTCTTAGATTTTTTTGGTTCTTTTTTCTGGGTGTACCCTCTCCTAACCACGCTCTGACTTTGGCGTTCACTCTCTGAGCGCGCTCTCGCTTTTGCAATAAAATGCGGTGCAATAACTCACTAAAAAAAAATTCTTTAAAAAGTTCTATAAATTTTAAAACTAAAACTCAAGCATTCGGACCATAAAACTTACCAAAAATCATATTGAACGAAACAGCGGCTTAGATTTTTAAAATGTAAAAGGTACTATTAAATGTAGCCCTTAAATTAAATTTTCTTTTTAATCTATTATTTAGCGTTTTCAAAACCCAAATTTGGGTAAACAAAAAACTTACCATCAAATTTCCAAATCGAATAGGGCTTATTTTGCATCTTAAATATGGAGTTAAGTGCTGTTTGGGTCCACTGGGGAAACATTCAAGAAATAATTGGACGAAAAAAGACTTTTTTTGGCCAATTTTTGTTAGGTTGAACTCATTAGAAATCTTAAAAATGTTTTTTTGAATTTTTGGTTGTTTTTGGTGATTTGTTTGACACTTTAAGTTTTGGTTGTCTGACTCAAGGGCTGGATCCATGTAGTTAGTCAATAGAGTAACTAACCTAAATATTTTTATTTCTCCAGTAAGTGTCTGTATATATATGCTACGTTTTCTGTGTCTGTCTTAAAATGTAGTCGAATATTTGTCGGTATGATGTGCACCATTTCTAATGTGAACCGTTTCTTGTAATGTTTTTCTTGTTGTACCAAACTCGCTCCATCGAAATTGGGCAAGTGCCGTTCGCTCGCACAGTGGGTTGCAAGTGCTGTTTTTGGCATGCTTAAATTATTGTGATTTTGTATGTCTGATTTGTGACTTTGGCCTTCGTTGTTCAAATACATATTTTATTGCATGTTTTTGAGCCGTTTGTCCATTATTTCAATTAAATAATCTAAAGTTTGTGGGTAAAATACCCCACCAAATGAGACGGGGACTCATTTTTAGATGCCCCCTATATTCACGTCAATCTAGGCTGAAATATATAGGTTATGTATGTCCGTCATACAAACGAATTTATTTTAGCATGTCCTTAAACTAAATTGAAAATGTATACATTCACTATATACCAATCATTTACAAGCATTTTAAAGAATTTAAGGCTGACCAACAAACCAGGGCCCAAAGTTAATCGGTTCCAAATAAGATAGAGGCAAAAAATTGTTGGTTGGTGTTAAAGATGCGATGTGGTTTCCAGCGCTAGGGTGAGCATTTCGCGTAAAGTGGCCAAGCTTGGCCGCTTCGTGTTCAGTATTTTGAATCTCAATTGCAGCAGCACGTGCTGCAGCATAAGCCACCGCTGCCTTCGATGCTGCGAGTCGTTGTTGAATAGCATCAGAACGCTGAATTGCAGCAGCTGCATGAGACTTTTGCTTTATTATTACTGCATGGGTTTGCTTTTCCGTGGCTATTCTCTGTTGATTTAACAAATTTTCCTTTGCAGCATGTAGTTGCTGCTGCGCAATGACAACGTTGGCTGAGGCCTGCTTAGACTCTGATAAGGCGTTTGAAACTTCTTTGGGTGTGGGCCCAAATTCCAGCGAATGTCTACTACTTAAGCTGGGAAAATCTTCGTTCCAAAGGTTACCATTGAACAATCTTGCATCGCTTACGCGTTTCAATGGAATATGGGTTTCCAGAATGATACTTCTCTTTGGCACCGATTTTAAACTGTCATGACAGGAGGCATTCACAGTTAGCGCTATTAATAGCATGAACTGTAAATTGGCCGTCCGATTACTTTTTTTGAACTGCATTTTACTAAAGCGAACCAATCTGTTAAACTCCTAAACTGATGCCATTACTATTTATACCAATCAGTCAGGCCTCGCAAAAACATTGGGTCACGTAAAAGCTATAAGACTTAAGTTGTTATACCTTCAACCAAAAAATTATTTTATAAATGGTTGCAAGTGCATAGCTGCTAACGGATCCACATAGTGACGAATCGAACGGAGAGGGTGAGATAAGAATATATAGTCTAATTCAAAAAGCTGATCATAGAAATTCAAATAATAGACAAACGGTATTGATTCAGGCTCGGGTGACACATTTTATTTTTTTGCATCAATTAGTTGTGCGTCGAACAAGGCGAATTTCGAGTACAGTAATGAATAATGTATTATTTTTTCCCATAATGCGTAATTATACCCGTAGCTCGTAAAATAAAAGGGTATATTATATTCGTGCAAAAGTATGTAACAGGTAAAAGGAAGCGTTTCCGACCCTATAAAGTATACATATATATTATTGATCTGGATCACAAGCCGAGTCGATCTAGCCATTTCCGTCTGTATGAGCGCTGAGATCTCGAAACTGCAGAAGCTAGAAAGTTGGGATTAGCCACACATATTCTTGGGCTTTCTACGCAGTGCAAGTTTCTTTCAGCCGAGCGCCACGCCCACTCTATTTTTTTTTTCATTTTTATACCCTTGCAGAGGGTATTATGATTTCAGTCAGAAGTTTGCAACGCAGTGAAGGAGACGTTTCCGACCCCATAAAGTATATATATTCTTGATCAGCATCACTAGACGAGTCGATCTAGCCATGTCCGTCTGTCCGTCCGTCTGTCCGTCCGTCCGTCTGTCTGTTTCTACGCAAACTAGTCTCTCAGTTTTTAAGCTATCGGGATGAAACTTTCCCAAAAGTCTTCTTACTATTGCAGGTAGTATATAAGTCGGAACCGACCGGATCGGACAACTATATCATATAGCTCCCATAGGAAGGATCGGAAAAAAACGGTAAAAAAAATTCTAGCTTCGTTGTTTTTTGAAGCATTACCTTCTAATCTTGGGAATATTAGTTTTTAATTATTTCTGAATTTCGAATAAAATTTTATCAAATTCAGACGACTATATCATATAGCTGCCATAGGAACGATCGGAAAATTAATGGGAATATAATAGGAAATAAATTATTGCTTCGTTGGTTTTTATTGTATTCTCTTCTACTCTGGGATATGACTCTTTTTAAATATTTCCGAATTTCGATTTTAATTTTATCAAAATCGAACTACTATATCATATAGCTGCCATAGGAACGATCGGAAATAAGAGAAATAATAGGAAATTTAACATTTTTGCGATTTGTAAATTAATAGGAATGATCTGCAAGGGTATATAAGCTTCGGCTGGCCGAAGCTAGCTTCCTTTCTTGTTTTTTTGTGTTTTTGCTCAACAAAAAATACCTAAACGTACAAATTTCTACATTAAGTAGGTTCAGACAGTCGGCAATTTTATTATAGACTTTTCTGTAAAAGCAGCATGATGATCGAAGCATTACTTTTTGAGATACACGATCCGCAGCTGAGGAAAACATGGTTTCGAGAAAAACGCAATCAAAGTAATGAAATACAATATATCTACTGCACAAGGAAGGTGGGTGGGTAGTTCAAATTTCTTTGTGAAACTTTCATGACACATTCTTAATGAGTTATTCTACCAATTTAAGAACTAAAAAAAAATTCAATATTTTTTTATTATTTAAATTGGTAGTATAACTCTTTAAAAATGTGTCATGGAAGTTACACGAAAAAATTTAAACTATTTTGAAACTTATACCAGGTTGACGGCACCCAACTTCTTTGTGCAGTATATATATTTCATTACTTTAGATTCGTTTTTCTCGAAACCATGTTTTCCTCAGCTGCGGATCGTGTATTTCAAAAAGTAATGCTTCGTCATCATGCTGCTTTTACAGAAATGTTTGTAATGAAATTGCCCACTGTCTAAACCTACTTTATGTAGAAATTTGTACGTTTAAGTATTCCTTGTAAAGCAAAAACAACAAGAAAAATATGAAAAAAAATTATTTTTGTCTTTGAAAGAGTGCCACAACCAGAGTTTTTGAGATATTCTATGTTAGTTATGTTTAAACAGTTACTACAATATTTCTTAACAAAATAAATTTGGTTTCATTAATGTCGAATCTACACAGCGACCTGTGGACGATTCGCAGCTGGCCTACTTTTGTATAATATAGCCTGACAAAATAATTCCCACGGCTGCCATTTTGAAAGATAAAGAAAAAATAAAAATTGGTTGAAGTTATATAAGATATATTGGTCTATATGTATCTCCCCCCTTAAGCATTTAAGCCACATATGGTATTACAATGACAACACAAACTGGATTATCTCACAACTGTTGAATTGCTGCCTTCTTTAGTTTTGGACAGCTGTTAATAAGGTGTTCCATACAAAGTAAACTTTAAGAAAATTCCGCAATTTAACAGCCTCAATGGAGGCTGTTGAAAATTTTGTTGAATCGCTGAGAACCAGAGCTGTCACCTATTTTTGTTAAAAGTTATGGAAACCATGTAACATTTTATAAACAGTACGCATTATTTAATTTAAAATCAAATTAGAAAAAATATATTTGTCGTTCTTCTTACCTTGCTAAAAATTTTATACAGTAACTAACAATTAAAATCAAGTTTTACGTGTTTTAAGATCCATGGATCTTTTCAATAAATAACAGCTGTTTGAAAATTCAACTGGAACCGTTAAGGGTCGTTCCCTTATTTGCTGAAATTTTCTGTTGAATTTTTAACAGTTCTAAATTTTTTTAATTTAAAATGTGTCATAAAAGTTACTTTATTTGAAATTAAACAAGAGAGAACGCTATAGTCGGGCTTGTGTCCCGACTATCTAATACCCGTCACTCAGCTAAAGGGAGTGCGAGGGAGATGGATATATAACAGTTTTTTGATTGCGAATAACTTTTTAATGAATGGTCCGATTTGAAAAATGTCTTCTACATTTTGATAGGTATAGATATACACAACAAAAGTGCATTTATACTTCTCGGAAATTTTAAAAGGTGTGGACGCCAGACACATTTTAAAATCGTTAATGGACGATTGTGGGCGTTAGAGGGGGCGTGGCGCTCGGCTGAAACAAACTTGCGCTGCGTAGGAAGCCCAAGAATATGTGTGTAAAATCTCAACCTTCTAGCTTTTGTAGTTTCCGAGATCTCAGCGTTCATACGGACAGACAGACAGACGGACAGTCGGACACACGGTCAGACGGACATGGCTATATCGACTCGGCTAGTGACCCTGATCAAGAATATATATACTTTATAGGGTCGGAAACGCTTCCTTCTAGCTGTTACATACTTTTGCACGAGTACAATATACCCTTTTACTCTACGAGTAACGGGTATAAAAATTTTGAAAAAATATTTTTCTAAAAGATATTAAGCTAGACAAAAAATTAGCAAATAATAACTTAAAGGAGTCTCAAATGTTGAGTTAATACCCAAAACGGTGCTTAAATGGAAAAATATGGATAAAAAATAAATGGTAAGAGACAAAATATGGTTCATAACATTTTAATCCTCTATCGAAAAAAAATGTATCGAAATTTGACATGTTCGCGGCACAACTAATTGATGCTTAAGATTGAATGTGTCATTTCAGCCTTAAAATGTATATTTCACAGCGTTGCAAAAAGAAAATCAAATTTCTCATATTCACATTTGGTCGGTACCATATGCCAAATATGTTTTTAAAGATATATATTTATACTAATATGTACATTTTATTACAAAAATGTTCTCTCAGGGTTGAAGGTGAGGTCGTCATTATTTTCTTATCTCGTTCAGAAGTGCTTGTGCTTTATTTCCAGAAACTGGAAATGAAAGTTGTTTTCCATGCTACCTGGGGCAGTAGACAACATTTACTTTCTGAGGAACTCAACTAAAATTAATTGCATCTATTTAAACATATACCGTCAAAAGTAACAAAAATTATCTAACCAAACCTAATTGTTGGGGATTAAATTTTAAAACAAGAGAGAATGACATAGTCGAGTGCCTCGTGCCTACCCGTTACTCAGCTAAATGAGTGTGAAAAAGATGGAAATGTGCAAGCAGCCAAGAAGGCATTCGTTTGATGTCGCGCCATCTAGCGTAAAATTAATTATCTTGTTATAATTAGTGGCCCGATTTAAAAAATGTGTTCTACATTTGTGTAGGTATTTCTGAACCATAAATAAAGGGCATTTGCACTTTACACTACATTACAGGAATCCCAAGATTCTGAATGCTTATTCCCAACATTCTATCTTTAACAGTTTCCGAGTTCCCAGCGTTCATACGGACGGACAGACGGACATGGCTAGATAGACGAGGCTAGTGATCCTGATCAAGAATATATAATATATATATATATATATATATATATTTATAAATACATATAAATATTTTTTTTTCGTAATTTTTTTCCTCTGACCAAAAAAGTGCTATTTGAGAGATCTCACATGTAGGGTTGCCACCCTATAATTAGGCAATGTTTTTGGGTATACTTTTTTTGAGAAGCTACCACTTTCACGTAAAAAATTACGAAAAACATGGCATAAAAATGCAGTTTGGGTGGCCGGTTTTTCGAACAATGCCTCATATAAGGTGCACCAAATAAGTAAGTAGGACAGCTTTATTTGTGGGATAACATAATAACATTTTATTGGAGGAATGGAATGGAACATCCTTTATTGTTCAAGACCTTTAGAATTCGTCCCAGCATGGAGTTAGTAAGGTTCTGCAGCATTTGGTGGTCTAATTTGTCCCACTCTCTTACAATGGCTTCTTTAAGCTCTTTCAAGTTTCCAAATTGTCTTCCATTAGCATAAACTCGTTGGGAAAGTATGCCCCAAAGGTTTTCTATAGCATTTAGGTCCGGACTCTTTCCTGGCCATTCCAAAAGTGGTATTCCCGACGCGGCTAAAAAGGACTTTGTGAGCTTAGCACAGTGTATAGGGGCATTGTATTGTTGAAAAGTCCACATATCTCCAAAATGGTCCTCTCCAAATGTTACCAAAACTGTTTCCAATAACTCTGCATAGGTTTCTGCATTCATTTTGTGTGTTACAAAACATATTGAAGACTTCCCATAATATCCAAACGCTGCCCAATCATAAGAGAGCCTCAATGGAAGTTTCTTGCTAAGTTGACCTTTTTAGGACTCCGCTTATCGCGATAATAATATCGATAACCATCTGGGCAACCTAAATTGAACTTTTTTTCATCACTAAAAATAAAATTTTTCCACTCCGAGTCCCAAAATTTGTATTTATTGGCAAAGTTCAACCGTGCATATTTGTGCCTTGGCAGTAGCTCAGGTTTAAGCAGTTTTTTTCATATGAAACGTTTTCAGAATCTTTTAAAATTTGTTGTACTCGTCGGGTGGATATCGGTAGAGACAATTGACTTCGGATTTGGGATGCACTGATATTTTCATTGACAGCTGTCTCGGTCATTAACAAAAGGTGGGCACCAGTCCGGGGTTTTTTTTCCATGATTTTCAGGGACCTTAAGTAATTTTTCCACCATACACATATTTCTTCCAACGTTTTCAGCAATTTTACGTATTGACATTCCGGTTTCTCGCAGTGCCAATATTTTTCCACATTCTATTGTATTTATTTCCTCCTTATTTAATTAATGGGTGGGAATAACTTGGAGGCGTAGTTGAAAGAAATAGCTGACCAAGGGTTTGTCTCGTAGTCAGTCTGAGATTATGAGTCGGATACTCTAACCACCCTAAGACCAGAAAAAAAGCTGACCTACAATTTATAATTGTATTTTTAAAACAACAAAATACATGAAGGAAAAAAATCAGGGACCGAAAATAATCATTATTTTTATTTCTTCAAACAAAAAAATCGGCCACTTATAATAGCCCTAAAAAAAAATCGATTTTCACCAAAATAATTAACTCTGTCCAATCTATGCATTCCCGCCATGATTTTTAAATATATGATTTTTATCTTTTTGTTCAATGGTAATCTTTATTTTTGATCAAAAAAATAGGACTCAAAAATAATGATTATTAATGATTTTTTTTTTTTTTTTTTAAATCAGATTGGCGAAAAGACTTTCAGGAGGACCGCAAGGCTCAAATGAGTTTTATTTTGAGCAAAAAAAAATAAAAATCATCAATAATCATTATTTTTGAGTCCTATTTTTTTTTATCAAAAATAATTATTATGCTCTAAGAAATATATAAAAATTGAATTTTAATCATTACAAAGTAATTTTTATTATTTAACTTATAATGATTACGGTCCCTGATAGAATGTCATACTGCATTTAATTAAATTCCCAATCCATTGCCATTCAAGCCTAGAAACAATATGCTAAACAAAATTTTTTGAAAATAAAATTGATAAGATACCAATTTGATGAAACTTACGTGTCCACCATATCGCTTATTAAACTCTTTTTCAATTCGGAGAGTTTTGAATATTGCTGTCTCGCTCTTACTTAGACAAATTTATGGATTTTTTTTGAATGAAGAGTAAAATATTTGCATTTAAAAGCAGTACTTTGTCCAATACAAAGCAACAAATTGCCAAAATATGGATTATCATGCCGCGTTGAGTTCGAATTTAAAATCGATTAGCGCTTAAATCTAGAAAATAAACTTGTTTTCTTAAAAAAAAAATGCAAAAAAAATTGCTAAAAGATATACATAGCTCTCCAACAACCAATATGATAATTTTGGTTAAGAAATTAGAGAGAATAGTTTGAGTGTAAGTTCGCCTCGAAATGCTACAACCGCTTCAAAGTGTGATGGGATTTTTATCCTTCGACAGTTGAAAAAAATTACTGTCTCCAATTCCAATTTTAAATAATTGAAGCAATAGTATTGCCTTTAAGTGGAGATTCCAAAGGAAGATAATTTAGGCTAGATTTTATTTCATCGGTCCATAGGTTACCATAGGTAACGAAAAGGTAAATAAAAACCAAATACTTTTGTCGATTTTGCTACCGGGGGGTTTTCGGAAGGTATCCACAGTAGACAACTTTTATAAGGGAAACAAATATTTATGCGAAGCAATGTTTTGCTTTATGTATTTAAGTAATTTCAGAAAAGACATCAAGAAAATCAATTCGTTATTACTGCATTTTACCGTTGATTTTTTGTTTCAGTATTTTTGTATTCATTAATTTGTCCCTTTGATTAGAATAATGTTAATAATAAGGAAGACAGGTGGGAGGGGAAGCCATGAATCAAATTTTTTTAATAATTCCATTTGTTTAAACAATGTGCGGCACGTGTAAGAAAGAGCAAGAGAATCACATTTTAATATAGTATTGGGAATATTGTGTAAGTTAGATTTGAATCCTAGTTTTAAATATACGCGCGCAAGGGTTGCCAGTGTTGATCAGCAAGATCGGTTATCTGGCCAGTCGGGGCGAATGCCGAAGTATCGATAAGTTATCGGAATCACCCGTGAACGAAGCCGAATTGGGCTGTTAGGCGCAAGCATACTGTTAAGGACAAAACTTGCTGTTAAGTGCCAACTTCGTACTGTTAGGCGCAAACTTCGTACTGTAAAATGCAAACTTGCTCTTAGGAGCAACACTTTGGGCTGTTAGGCGCAAGCGTGCTGTAAAGCGCAAAAGCGTGCCCACATAAAACAGCGATCGGCTGAGATCGCTCTCTTTCTTGAGCGACAGCGGACCTGATCGGACCTCAGCTACATGGAGCTAAAGGTCACGGCGGAGACAAGTCGTAAGGGTCCCCGACGTAAGTTAGCAGATCAGAATAGTCAGCTTGAGTGCGAAAGGTTGGGGAGAAGAATCTTAGTGAAAATAAATAAAACCCAACTTTGTGAACTTAAACACCGACCCTTGTCAATAAATCAGTAAATTCCGAGCAGTGTTTTTCGGGTCAGATAGGTTCCCGAGATGCGTCTCCGAGCCGGTTTTCTCCACGCAACGCGGACGCCTAAGCTGCCCACGTGCTAATTCATGTCGGTCAAGTTCTCGTATTGCGTCTCCGAGCCGTCTTCCCTACGCAATACGAACGCTTGTCTGACTGTGGAAAAGCGCGGGATCGTTTCTCTCTCTCAGGGCCACTCCTGGCAAATCCCCTTCGGGTAACCACGTTACGTCTCCGATCGTCTACTCTACGTAAACGTGCAGACTCAGGCCACGTTGTCTCGAAAAAAAAAATCCCGGCGGCAACTCCCAGTCCCGTTTCGTCTCAGTATTATTATCATCAGAATTATCGTATTTTTGGCAAATCCTACTTCCTTAGTCAGCTGCAATGCACACACACACGTACCCACGCAGATATCTAGTTCTACACTGGACTTCCCTGAGGACACTACAGTGATAGGGTTCGCCGACGACGTAGCCCTTATCGTCCTCGCCAAGGAACGGGCGGATACGGAGACCAGAGCGAACGATAGCATAAAAGCGGTGGAGAACTGGTTGGCTTACGCCGGCCTCTCGTTAGCTCCCCACAAGACCGAGGCAGTCCTGTTTACGAGTCGGAAACAGGTAGAGACGTCGCAAGTCTCCGTAGGAGGCACATCGATAACATCGCAGAGAGCGATCAGGTATCTCGATGTAGTCCTAAACTCCTGATTGTCGTTCCGGGAGCACCTGAAATATGCGCACGATAAGGCAACCGATACGGTGAGGGGACTATTCCGGATTCTCCTTAACACCAGGGGCCCAAGGCAAGATACCAGGAGATTACTTATGACTTATGACTTATGGCGTCGTCGCAAATCCTCTACGCAGCTCCGGTGTGGGCGGACGCCATGTCCGTACCCAGCTTTAGTGGAGGAGTGGACTCCGTATATCGGCTAGGCGCAATAAGGGTGGCCTGTGCCTTTCGAACAATATCGGAAAACGCAGTTCTAGTAATCGCTGGACTAGCGCCAATTAGCGAAAGAGCGCGCGAGGCCAAGGAACTCTACCAAGCTGGCGCAAAGAAAAATCGAGGAACGCGCAAAGACTCTGCGCAACTGGCAGGGAAAATGGAAAGCGTCGAGCAAAGGGAGATGGACCCACAAACTCATCCCCAACATTGAGGAATATGTATCCCGTAAGCATGGTCAGGTCAAAGATAATATAAATACTAATAGTCTAGTCACACTATGTGGGGTAACCTATCGAGTGAGCCAGTAACCCGATTACTCCAAAAAAGTGTTTCCACTGGGTTAACTCCAAATATCGAATAATGACATCTAGTGTTTGTTGTTTGTGTTGTTTATTTTACTAGGGATGAACCTTCAACGATAGGAAATAAATACAAAATATACCGAAAAATACAAAAAAATACTCCGAAATACCAAAGACCCTAAAAGTACTCTACTTTTGCCCACATCTAGTTGCCTATACACAGCCTATGTAAAAAAACAGGGTTATGTCAATAACCCCATAACTCCATAACTCCACCCTAGTGTAAATAGGCTATTAGTGTATAATTTCGTTTGCTCTGCTGTGAAATAGGCTCAATGTCGCATCTGTCTGACGCCCCATTACAAGGCCCTGTGGGCTAGGGGTGTATTCGCTCAACTGGGGATCATGTCGGACCGAGTTCATCTCCGACTGAAAACCACATTTTTTTCTTAAACCCTCTAAGAAAAAAAAATATTCAAATAATTTTTTTTTAAGTGAATGAATGCTTCTAAGCTCAAGTATGTGTTTAGAAATAACGTAGAATTTTCGGTTCACCTGTCAAGTGGGAAGAAAGGTAAGCGGGCCTGAAGGCACGCTTGGGGCTTTGAGTGAAAAAAAAAACATTTTCAAGTAATGAAGATTTGTGTAGTTTGTTTTGGCGACTTTTCCAAATTATATTTATTGTTAGCCGGCTCGAGGTCAGGATTTTGAAAAGGAACGCAAATTTTAATTTTTGTTATTTGTCAATATATTTCGGTTGCTCTTCGGCAAACCGTCTTCAGGACAACTATAAAAGTACAACGATTTTAATCTTAACAAACAACAAGAAAGGAAGCTAGCTTCGGCCAGCCAAAGCTTATATACCCTTGCAGATAAAAGAAATACCTTTTTAAATTGTCAGAAATCAAAACGCCTACTTCCTGCAAAGTTACAATGAATTTTCTTATATATGTTTGATTATTCGTATGGGAGCCTTAAGATATAGTGGTCCGATCCGGCTCGCTTCGACATATGTACTACCTGCAATAGAAAGAAGACTTTTGGGAAAGTTTCATTGCGATAGGTTTAAAGCTGAGAGACTAGTTCGCATAGAAACGGACAGACGGACAGACGGACATGGCTAGATGGACTCGGCTATTGGTGCTGATCAAGAATATATATACTTTATGTGGTCGGAAACGTCTCCTTCACTGCGTTACAATATCTGACTGAAATTATAATACCCTCTGCAAGGGTATAAAAACAATTTACATTTTACATACATTTAATTTACACGTCTGCGTCCGGTGACGTGGAGTTGTTAACTAATTTTAGTTTCCCTAGCAAATGTCTATATAAATGAGCGCAATTGTCAGTGTCCGTTTTGTAGTTCATCCGTATGTCTGTAGGTGTGTTTATGATATGTAGCATTTCTATGGTGAAGCGTTTGGCATAGTGTTGTTCTTGTGTTAGGATACTCGCCTCTTCAAAGTTCGGAGAGTGATTGGACTTGGCATAGTGGGACATGAGTGCTGTTTTTTGCGCGTTCGTATGGTGTCTGGCTTTAAAGTCCGATTTATGCTGTGCTAGTCTGGTTTTAAGTTTCGATTTTGTTGTTCCTATATATATCTTGTTACATATTTCGTTGTTGTTGCCGTTGCACGGTATTTTATATATTACGTCTTTTTTGTCAATTTCATCTATCTTAGATTTTGTTCTGTTGTATATATATTTTAATGTGTGGTCTGGTTTATGTGCTATGTTTATGTTTTCTTTATCGTAGCAATCCGATTTCGCTATACGTTCGGATAATGCCGGGACGTATGTAATTGACATCTATTTTTTGTCATTATTATTTTAGCGGCTATTTTGTTTTGTTGTGTTGTGTTCCGATAATAATGTTTATACCCGTTACTCGTAGAGTAAATGGGTATATTGTATTCGTGTCTGTCTGTCTGTCTGTCTGTCTGTCTGTCTGTCTGTCTGTCTGTCCTTATAATGTTAATAATAAGGAAGACAGGTGGGAGGGGAAGCCATGAATCAAATTTTTTTAATATTTCCATTTGTTTAAACAATGTGCGGCACGTGTAAGAAAGAGCAAGAGAATCACATTTTAATATAGTATTGGGAATATTGTGTAAGTTAGATTTGAATCCTAGTTTTAAATATACGCGCGCAAGGGTTGCCAGTGTTGATCAGCAAGATCGGTTATCTGGCCAGTCGGGGCGAATGCCGAAGTATCGATAAGTTATCGGAATCACCCGTGAACGAAGCCGAATTGGGCTGTTAGGCGCAAGCATACTGTTAAGGACAAAACTTGCTGTTAAGTGCCAACTTCGTACTGTTAGGCGCAAACTTCTTACTGTAAAATGCAAACTTGCTCTTAGGAGCAACACTTTGGGCTGTTAGGCGCAAGCGTGCTGTAAAGCGCAAAAGCGTGCCCACATAAAACAGCGATCGGCTGAGATCGCTCTCTTTCTTGAGCGACAGCGGACCTGATCGGACCTCAGCTACATGGAGCTAAAGGTCACGGCGGAGACAAGTCGTAAGGGTCCCCGACGTAAGTTAGCAGATCAGAATAGTCAGCTTGAGTGCGAAAGGTTGGGGAGAAGAATCTTAGTGAAAATAAATAAAACCCAACTTTGTGAACTTAAACACCGACCCTTGTCAATAAATCAGTAAATTCCGAGCAGTGTTTTTCGGGTCAGATAGGTTCCCGAGATGCGTCTCCGAGCCGGTTTTCTCCACGCAACGCGGACGCCTAAGCTGCCCACGTGCTAATTCATGTCGGTCAAGTTCTCGTATTGCGTCTCCGAGCCGTCTTCCCTACGCAATACGAACGCTTGTCTGACTGTGGAAAAGCGCGGGATCGTTTCTCTCTCTCAGGGCCACTCCTGGCAAATCCCCTTCGGGTAACCACGTTACGTCTCCGATCGTCTACTCTACGTAAACGTGCAGACTCAGGCCACGTTGTCTCGAAAAAAAAAAATCCCGGCGGCAACCCCCAGTCCCGTTTCGTCTCAGTATTATTATCATCAGAATTATCGTATTTTTGGCAAATCCTACTTCCTTAGTCAGCTGCAATGCACACACACACGTACCCACGCAGATATCTAGTTCTACACTGGACTTCCCTGAGGACACTACAGTGATAGGGTTCGCCGACGACGTAGCCCTTATCGTCCTCGCCAAGGAACGGGCGGATACGGAGACCAGAGCGAACGATAGCATAAAAGCGGTGGAGAACTGGTTGGCTTACGCCGGCCTCTCGTTAGCTCCCCACAAGACCGAGGCAGTCCTGTTTACGAGTCGGAAACAGGTAGAGACGTCGCAAGTCTCCGTAGGAGGCACATCGATAACATCGCAGAGAGCGATCAGGTATCTCGATGTAGTCCTAAACTCCTGATTGTCGTTCCGGGAGCACCTGAAATATGCGCACGATAAGGCAACCGATACGGTGAGGGGACTATTCCGGATTCTCCTTAACACCAGGGGCCCAAGGCAAGATACCAGGAGATTACTTATGACTTATGACTTATGGCGTCGTCGCAAATCCTCTACGCAGCTCCGGTGTGGGCGGACGCCATGTCCGTACCCAGCTTTAGTGGAGGAGTGGACTCCGTATATCGGCTAGGCGCAATAAGGGTGGCCTGTGCCTTTCGAACAATATCGGAAAACGCAGTTCTAGTAATCGCTGGACTAGCGCCAATTAGCGAAAGAGCGCGCGAGGCCAAGGAACTCTACCAAGCTGGCGCAAAGAAAAATCGAGGAACGCGCAAAGACTCTGCGCAACTGGCAGGGAAAATGGAAAGCGTCGAGCAAAGGGAGATGGACCCACAAACTCATCCCCAACATTGAGGAATATGTATCCCGTAAGCATGGTCAGGTCAAAGATAATATAAATACTAATAGTCTAGTCACACTATGTGGGGTAACCTATCGAGTGAGCCAGTAACCCGATTACTCCAAAAAAGTGTTTCCACTGGGTTAACTCCAAATATCGAATAATGACATCTAGTGTTTGTTGTTTGTGTTGTTTATTTTACTAGGGATGAACCTTCAACGATAGGAAATAAATACAAAATATACCGAAAAATACAAAAAAATACTCCGAAATACCAAAGACCCTAAAAGTACTCTACTTTTGCCCACATCTAGTTGCCTATACACAGCCTATGTAAAAAAACAGGGTTATGTCAATAACCCCATAACTCCATAACTCCACCCTAGTGTAAATAGGCTATTAGTGTATAATTTCGTTTGCTCTGCTGTGAAATAGGCTCAATGTCGCATCTGTCTGACGCCCCATTACAAGGCCCTGTGGGCTAGGGGTGTATTCGCTCAACTGGGGATCATGTCGGACCGAGTTCATCTCCGACTGAAAACCACATTTTTTTCTTTAACCCTCTAAGAAAAAAAAATATTCAAATAATTTTTTTTTAAGTGAATTAATGCTTCTAAGCTCAAGTATGTGTTTAGAAATAACGTAGAATTTTCGGTTCACCTGTCAAGTGGGAAGAAAGGTAAGCGGGCCTGAAGGCACGCTTGGGGCTTTGAGTGAAAAAAAAAACATTTTCAAGTAATGAAGATTTGTGTAGTTTGTTTTGGCGACTTTTCCAAATTATATTTATTGTTAGCCGGCTCGAGGTCAGGATTTTGAAAAGGAACGCAAATTTTAATTTTTGTTATTTGTCAATATATTTCGGTTGCTCTTCGGCAAACCGTCTTCAGGACAACTATAAAAGTACAACGATTTTAATCTTAACAAACAACAAGAAAGGAAGCTAGCTTCGGCCAGCCAAAGCTTATATACCCTTGCAGATAAAAGAAATACCTTTTTAAATTGTCAGAAATCAAAACGCCTACTTCCTGCAAAGTTACAATGAATTTTCTTATATATGTTTGATTATTCGTATGGGAGCCTTAAGATATAGTGGTCCGATCCGGCTCGCTTCGACATATGTACTACCTGCAATAGAAAGAAGACTTTTGGGAAAGTTTCATTGCGATAGGTTTAAAGCTGAGAGACTAGTTCGCATAGAAACGGACAGACGGACAGACGGACATGGCTAGATGGACTCGGCTATTGGTGCTGATCAAGAATATATATACTTTATGTGGTCGGAAACGTCTCCTTCACTGCGTTACAATATCTGACTGAAATTATAATACCCTCTGCAAGGGTATAAAAACAATTTATATTTTACATACATTTAATTTACACGTCTGCGTCCGGTGACGTGGAGTTGTTAACTAATTTTAGTTTCCCTAGCAAATGTCTATATAAATGAGCGCAATTGTCAGTGTCCGTTTTGTAGTTTATGCTGTGCTAGTCTGGTTTTAAGTTTCGATTTTGTTGTTCTATATATATCTTGTTACATATTTCGTTGTCTGTCTGTCTGTCTGTCTGTCTGTCTGTCTGTCTGTCTGTCTGTCTGTCTGTCTGTCTGTCTGTCTGTCTGTCTGTCTGTCTGTCTGTCTGTCTGTCTGTCTGTCTGTCTGTCTGTCTGTCTGTCTGTCTGTCTGTCTGTCTGTCTGTCTGTCTGTCTGTCTGTCTGTCTGTCTGTCTGTCTGTCTGTCTGTCTGTCTGTCTGTCTGTCTGTCTGTCTGTCTGTCTGTCTGTCTGTCTGTCTGTCTGTCTGTCTGTCTGTCTGTCTGTCTGTCTGTCTGTCTGTCTGTCTGTCTGTCTGTCTGTCTGTCTGTCTGTCTGTCTGTCTGTCTGTCTGTCTGTCTGTCTGTCTGTCTGTCTGTCTGTCTGTCTGTCTGTCTGTCTGTCTGTCTGTCTGTCTGTCTGTCTGTCTGTCTGTCTGTCTGTCTGTCTGTCTGTCTGTCTGTCTGTCTGTCTGTCTGTCTGTCTGTCTGTCTGTCTGTCTGTCTGTCTGTCTGTCTGTCTGTCTGTCTGTCTGTCTGTCTGTCTGTCTGTCTGTCTGTCTGTCTGTCTGTCTGTCTGTCTGTCTGTCTGTCTGTCTGTCTGTCTGTCTGTCTGTCTGTCTGTCTGTCTGTCTGTCTGTCTGTCTGTCTGTCTGTCTGTCTGTCTGTCTGTCTGTCTGTCTGTCTGTCTGTCTGTCTGTCTGTCTGTCTGTCTGTCTGTCTGTCTGTCTGTCTGTCTGTCTGTCTGTCTGTCTGTCTGTCTGTCTGTCTGTCTGTCTGTCTGTCTGTCTGTCTGTCTGTCTGTCTGTCTGTCTGTCTGTCTGTCTGTCTGTCTGTCTGTCTGTCTGTCTGTCTGTCTGTCTGTCTGTCTGTCTGTCTGTCTGTCTGTCTGTCTGTCTGTCTGTCTGTCTGTCTGTCTGTCTGTCTGTCTGTCTGTCTGTCTGTCTGTCTGTCTGTCTGTCTGTCTGTCTGTCTGTCTGTCTGTCTGTCTGTCTGTCTGTCTGTCTGTCTGTCTGTCTGTCTGTCTGTCTGTCTGTCTGTCTGTCTAGCAATACA
>JBAMCF010001152.1:0-18736 GCA_037075285.1 Drosophila lutescens
TTGTCGGGAGCAGACAAATCTTTACAGCCAAATTAAAATTAAAACGTAAACAATCGCCAGCATTAACTGATCTCTGACTCTCTCACTCTCTCACTCTCTCGCTCTCTTGTCGTTGTTCTTTTTCTTCGTCGTTGACATTACCTTTGTCACTTTGGTTGGATGCTCGTTGATCGGAAGAGATATACATTGTCGTTGTCGTTGTTGCCCCGCAATTTAAACTCAAATAAATATATATATGTATTTTAACGATTTAAATATACGAGTTGTTATTTGAATAAATAAAGCTGCCAAAAAGCTGGCAGCGTCAACATTTGGTGACCCCGACGTGATTGTGGTTCTGGAGTTCGTTGAAAAAATTGAAATTGGAAATAATTTTGGAGCCCAAGCTTAAAGTGTTGTGCAATAAAGTTTATAACAGCCAGTGGATTTGCCAATAATTGGATCAAATTTGTTCATCAAGCGGAGACTCCGTTATTTTGCACGTCTGCTTTAACGCTGTTTTGGAACGGTTCAACTGCAAACACATACACACATACCAACATAGGAACAAACTTCAATCCGTTTGTTGGCGCTTGCACATACAGTCTCCTGAAGAAGTTTTCGTTCAGATAACTTTAAATTCCATTTTTTCTGAATTTTGTTTAACAATTACAAAAAAATAAAATGTCGAATTCTGAATTGCCTCTGCTGCCATCGGTTCATGAGAAGATTGCCTTTCTGAAACGTAAAACTGAGGTTTCGTTTGATCGACTTAAGGTCATCTGCAGCGAACTAGCTCCTGACAAAATTGGATCAATCAGTGTAATTGATTTAGATGTCCGCTTGCACCTAATTAATCAAATTAAAACCACTTATACCCGTAATCAAGACTTACTAGAGTCTCTTGATTTTAATCAAATTGGACAACCGTGTAGAGATGAATTTGATGAAATGGCGTTACTTCTTGAGTTACGCTTAAGAGGTCACATTCAACAACGGAAAAGTCAACATCAAACGAACTCTTCCATGTGCAACGATGATTCGTCAACCTTTAGGGTGTGTAATCGCTCTCGTGTTCCCGAACTAAAGTTGCCATCTTTTTCTGGAGGATATACTGAGTATGCAGATTTCATGTCGATGTTCTACACAATCATAGATAACGATCCCGAGTTAACTAACATCGAAAAGCTGCAACACTTGCGTTCCATGCAGGGCATTACTTGATTCAGGCTCCCAGCTGCATCTAACTTCTAACTTCTCGTTTCGCACAGCAGTTACAGTTAAAAAGGACTCGCTCAGCATCTCTGGTCCCGGGACTCGGTGAGACAAAGGTTTTAACTGAAGGATATACCGTCGATATTTGTTTAAAATCTCAGGCATCTGATTATTCGGCGTTTCTATCTGCACTCATCACGCCTACTATCCCTGATAATCAACCAAGCATTGCCCTGAACATAGAGGACTGGAATATACCGGCAAATATCCAACTAGCAGATCCCTTTTTCCACAAGCCTAAACGGATAGACTTACTAATTGGAGCTAGCATGTTTTATGAATTATTATGTGTTGGGCAGATTAAACTGATCCCTGGGTTACCGCTTCTTCAGAAAACTCGCCTTGGTTGGGTCGTTTCTGGAGGAGGACAAAACCATTTTAACACAAAAACTTTGACTGCTTGTTGTGTTTCAAATGGTAAACTAGAGGATCGTCTTGATGATGTTGTTCGTCGGTTTTGGGAGTTAGAAAGTTCAAATGAAGCTGTTTCCATCCGAACAAAGGAGGAGCTTGAATGCGAAAGACATTTTGCCAGCACGTTTGTGAGATTAACTACAGGTGAATACTCGGTTAATCTGCCATTTAGTTCCAAATCCCTTAACTTAGGCGAGTCATACGCGCAAGCGCATCGTAGATTTTTAAATCTGGAGCACAAACTACATCGTCAACCTCACCTTAAAGAGCAGTATTCATCATTCATTCATGAGTATTTGGATCTTAATCATATGTCTCTAGTTGACCCGGTGGATATACATCTGTGTCGGTACTTTCTCCCACATCACTGCGTTATTAAGGAGGACAGTTCAACAACCAAACTACGTGTTGTTTTTGACGGATCGGCTGTAGCTTCATCTGGTCAATCCCTTAATGATACGCTGGTGGCAGGCCCAGTTATTCAAGCAAAACTCTTTGACATTTTGATTAGATTTCGTTCATATACAGTTGCTCTTACTGGAGACATCTGCAAGATGTATCGGTGTGTCCGCATGGGTGCGCCTGATAGCTTCTACCAATGTATGTTATGGAGAGACTCTCCTCATGAGGAATTGCGAGTTTACAAGCTAGATACAGTAACTTATGGAACAAAACCAGCGTCATTTTTGGCTATAAGGACCATGCACCAGCTGGCTCGAGATGAAGGCCCTAACTTTCCAATTGGATCCACTGCCTTGCTTGAAGACTTCTACGTAGATGATTTTATTTCTGGTGGCAACTCAATTTCGGAGGTTATAAAGAAAATGCAACAGACTTCTAAGATTCTTTCTCGTGGGAACATCAAACTTCGCAAATGGTGTTCTAGTCATGCAGCCGTTTTAAATACTGTAGCTGAGGCTGATAAGGAGCAGTTTCTACCATTTGATGACGGAGGTGATATAACCAAGACACTGGGTCTTGCATGGGATCCATCTAGTGACAATTTATTATTTTCATTGTTATCGCTACCCCAAAGTACAAAACCCAGTAAGCGTTCCATCCTATCAACTGTGGCCCATTTCTACGACCCCCTTGGCCTTATCGGACCCGTAATTGCAAAGTGCGAGATTTTTTTGCAGAATCTATGGAAGGCTAAGCTGACTTGGGATGAGAGTCTTCCTTTAAACTTGAAATCAACTTAGATGGATATTAGCAGCAGTTTCGTGAATGTTCGGCGGTTTGCCTTTCCTAGACTAGTATTAGATCCAAAGGGTACCATAGAAGTTCATGGGTTTTGTGATGCCAGTATTGAGGCCTATGGAGCTTGCGTATACATTGTCTCAAAGTCTGTTGAGAGAATTCGTCACTTGCTGTGTTCGAAGTCAAGAGTAGCCCCGTTAAAAACGATTACCGTCCCAAAGCTGGAGCGTTATTGTTGTCTCAACTAATGAGTTCAGTTAAGCAGATTGGATGCTTCAATGGAAGGTAATTTTGTTGGAGTGATTCATCCGTGGTTTTGTCTTGGATTAAAGAGGAACCTTCAAAATTTAATGTATTTGTCGCCAACCGAGTGGCATCTATTCAGGAACTAACAAGCAGCATGAAATGGCGGTATGTTCCCACAGATCTCAATCCTGCTGACATCCTTTCTAGGGGAGCCACTCCTGATCAGGTTCTGCAATCCAGACTTTGGTTTCATGGTCCAGCCTTCCTTAGTCAAAGCGAAGATAATTGGCCTGCCTCTTGTTTCCTCCAAAAACCATCTACTGAACTTCGAAGGAACGTATTGTTGGTCAATTCTGCTTTGGATTACACGACGAACTGCAAGTATATAAATTCATTTCCTGTCATGCAACGAGTTTTTGGATACGTCTCGAAATTCATTCGCCGTCGTCGTCATTATGGGCTTTGCGTTTCGGATGTTAAACATGGAACTGAAATTCTTATTCGACTTGTTCAGCGTGCCCATATGTGGGATGATATAAAGGAACTGGATGATCATGGCACTTTGCGGGTTGGCGGCAGACTTCAAAATTCGACACTTTCATACGACGCTCAACATCCAATAATTTTGCCTAAGCACCATCCGATCACATTCGCTATCATTCGAAGCTTTCATGAACGGCAGCTGCACGCCGGACCCCGTGCCTTGCTTTCCAATTTGCGCTTGCAGTTTTGGCCCATTGGAGGGTTAAAGAGCGTAGCAAGGGTTGTCAGTAAATGCATTAAGTGTTTCCATGCTAAGCCAAAATTGATTGAACATGTCATGGGTAGACTCCCGAAGGAACGACTAACAGCATCCCGAGCATTTGAAGTTAGTGGAGTCCTCTGTTCGCAGCAGGCCTCCAGTAAAGTGCTACATCTCAGTTTTTATTTGCTTTACAACCAAGGCTGTGCATTTAGAGCTTGTTCAAGACCTAACAACTAGCTGGTTTCTTGGTGCACTAAAGCGATTCATTGCTACGCGAGGCAAGCCTAATCAAATTTGGAGTGATAACGCCACAGACTTTGTAGGCGCAAAAAATGAATTGCAGGAGCTAATTCGATTAGTTTTGAGCGACTCTCATTCTGCTGCTGTTAGCCAATTTTGTCTGGCTGAAAATATTGACTGGCGCTTCATTCCTCCTCGATCGCCCCACTTCGGAGGTTTGTGGGAGGCGGCAGTAAAATCGGCCAAGCATCAATTTTATCGCACAGTTGGAACTTCTTTGCTCAGATTTGAGGAACTGCGGACTTTAGTGTGTCAGATTTCAGCAGTCATTAATTTCGGCCTTTAGTTTCTATTTTAGAAAGCCCTGGCGATCTAGACGTTTTGACTCCTGCTCATTTTCTTCTTGGTGGACCTCCTGAGGCACTGTTAGAGCCTGATTTAACTGCATTAAACTATGATCGCTTGGACGGCTGGCAACGTATGAGCCATCTTCAGCAAATCTTTTGGGCTCGTTGGCGCGAGGAGTATCTGACCCTGCTGCAGCAACGCTCCAAATGGCGCCTCGCAACTCGACCTCTTCAATTAGATGACCTGGTCCTCGTCAAGGATGAGAATCTTCCTCCAATGCGTTGGCCGCTGGCCCGAGTGATCGGCCTTATTCCAGGAAAGGATGGAGTATTTCGCGTGGCAGACCTAAGGACTTCTACCAGCAACAACATTCGAAGAGCAGTGAACAAGCTTTGCCTTCTGCCTGTAGATGATGCTGTTGACAGGGACTCTTTCAACGGGGGGAGTATGTCGGGACAGACAAATCTTTACAGCCAAATTAAAATTAAAACGTAAACAATCGATTGTTATCTATTGCACTGTAAACTTCAGCAGCCAGCATTAACTGCTCTCTGACTCTCTCACTCTCCCACTCTCTCGCTCTCTTGTCGTTGTTCTTTTTCTTCGTCGTTGACATTACCTTTGTCACTTTGGTTGGATGCTCGTTGATCGGAAGAGATATACATTGTCGTTGTCGTTGTTGCCCCGCAATTTAAACTCAAATAAATATATATATGTATTTTAACGATTTAAATATACGAGTTGTTATTTGAATAAATAAAGCTGCCAAAAAGCTGGCAGCGTCAACACACATATTCGGCCTAAAGGCTCAATTTTTTTTACTCGGTACTATCAACACTTTTGATGCCATAATAGGTTTCGACTTGCTAACGCAGGCCGGAGCGGCATTAGATTTACAAAACAGCGTAATCAGGTATGGAAACATATCTGAACAGCTCAAATACCACGAATGCGATAACGTGAACTTCACAAATATCGATGACTTAATAGTCCCAAATTTAGTGAAAGCTGCATTTAAAAAAAGATCCTTAAGAGGAAACAAGCGTTTTCTCACTCTAAGGCGCTACCCTTTAACACCTCGATCATTGCCACAATTCGTACGGAGACTAACGAACCCGTATATTTCAAGCTATATCCCTATCCCATGGGAGCAGCAGATTTCGTTAACACAGAAATCAAACAACTGCTAAAGGTCGATTTCAGGAAACTGAATGAACGAACTATCGCCGACTGTTACCCTATGTCAAGTATTCCTATGATTCTAGCGAATCTAGGAAAGGCAAAATTTGTTACTACCCTAGACCTAAAATCGGGGTACCACCAGATTTATCTGGCTGAAAAAGACCGCGGAAAAACAGCTTTTTCCATAAACGGAGGAAAGTATGAATTTTGTCGTCTACCCTTTGGACTGAAAAATGCGGGAAGCATCTTTCAAAGGGCGATCGATGACGTACTACGTGAGCAGATTGGGAAGATTTGTTACGTCTACGTAGACGACGTGATAATTTTCTCCGAAAACGAATCCGACCACCTTATACACATTGACACAGTCCTTAAATGCCTGTGCGAAGTCAACATAAGAGTGGCACCAGAGAAAACAAAAATTTTCAAAGAAAGTGTTGAATTTTTAGGTTTTATTGTTACTTCAAACGGAGCCAAAACAGACCCGGAAAAGGTAAAAACCATTCAGGAGTACACTGAACCAAAAAATTTGTTTAGCCTCAGGTCTTTTCTAGGGTTGGATAGTTACTACAGAAGTTTTTCAGGGACTTCGCTACCATAGCCAGACCACTTACCTCCGTACTTAAGGGAGAGAATGGCACGGTTAATAAACACATGTCGAAAAAGGTGGCTATCGAATTTGATGAGTCCCAACTCAGACCGTTCGAGCGCCTGCGAGACATTTTGTCATCAGAAGATGTGATACTAACGTATCCAGATTTCAAACTCCCTTTCGATTTGACCACCAATGCCTCAGCAAGCGGTATCGGTGCGGTACTGTCCCAAAAAGGCAGGCCAATCACAATGATATCTCGTACGTGGAAAGACTGTGAACTCAATTACGCAACTAACGAAAGAGAATTATTGGCAATTGTTTGGGCTATAGGAAAACTACAAAACTACCTGTACGGCACAAAAGAGATCAGGATTTTTATGGACCATCAACCTCTTACATTCGCTGTATCCGAGCGAAGTACGAATGCTAAAATTAAACGATGGAAAGCATTCATCGAAGAACATAACGCCAAGGTGTTCTACAAACCCGGAAAAGAAAATTTTGTGGCCGATGCTTTGTCACATCAAAACATAAACGCTATACAAAACGAACGCCAATCTGACGTAGCCACTATTCACAGAGAACTTTCCTTAACCTACACGGTCGAATCCACCGATAAACCCCTGAACTGGAATCAAATAATCCTGGAGGAAGCAGAGCAGCCTTTATGGCGACACTTCATAGACTCGCTGTTCGAATTGGTCAAATAGGTAGTAAACGTAGACGTTAACGCCATTTACTGCGACCACTACGCACTAGCATGCATCCAACATTCCTTGGTGACCAAATTCCCAGCAACCAAGTTCTGGCATTGCAATAGAGATAGCTAGGTGCATGAAAATCGACCAAAAGGTTGACTACACTGTTGAGCTTATTATGAGAGCCACGGTAGAATACAACAAGACAATACATTCAGTGACAAGACTGCCACCTAAGCAGGCCTTGCACTCAGCTAATGCCGAACAAAAATTGGCAATAATAGGTAATATTGAAAAGGCACAACAGGCTAATCTAGACAGGTACAACCCTACTAGGCAAAACAGAATTTTTGAGGTAGGAGAAAAAGTATACCTCAAAAATAACAAAATGTTAGGAAAAAAAACTAACCGCACTGTACACAGAAGAGCGTGTACAAGCAGACATGGGAACGTCTGTCCTTATTAGAGGGAGGGTGGTCCACAAGGACAACCTTAGATAAAAATACCCCCATCCTTTTTTACCTTTTTTACTTTATTTGCATATATACTTACACCTTAGCATAGTTACTCCATTTTAAACACAGTAGATTTAACCTTTCGCCTTCTTACAGGATCGCGGGAATTTTATTGATAACGTTAACTGTAGTTAACGCTAGAGTAACGGATTTCGGACGGAATAGCGTTGCTATGGGAACAGAGAGACTTGCTTCGACATTCAAGTAACTTGTCCGAATTTTCAATTTTAGGAGAAGAAACTACTAGGTTGTCCGATTTATTCCCACAGTCTCATATGAAAAAATTTGTTAGACGTCGATACCGAACATGTTAGATGTTTATTGTCTGTCTTAAAAATACACCATAGGATGGCCAGGAGCCTAGACTTCCTAAGCACCGCACTCAAAGTAATTGCGGACACACCTGATGCGGCCGACTTCGATATGCTAAAAGTGTCCGAGGCACGTTTAATTGAGTCAAATAACCGGCAGGCTATAATAAATACGCAGACGCAGAATAAAATTAATGAATTAACAGAGGCCGTTAATAAAATGATCAAGGCAAAACAAAATAATATAGTTGACACCTCCCACCTCTACGAGGTACTTTTGGCCAGAAATAGAATACTAATAATCGAGATTCAAAACGTAATGCTTACAGTCACACTTGCAAAAGCCAACATCATAAACCCAGCAATTTTTAATCAAAATGATTATACCCGTTACTCGTAGAGTAAAAGGGTATATTGTATTCGTGCAAAAGTATGTAACAGGCAGAAGGAAGCGTTTCCGACCCTATAAAGTATATATATTCTTGATCAGGATCACTAGCCGAGTCGATATAGCCATGTCCCTCTGTCCGTCTGTCCGTCTGTCCGTCTGTCTGTCTGTCTGTCTGTATGAACGCTGAGATCTCGGAAACTACAAAAGCTAGAAAGTTGGGATTACCCGCACATATTCTTTTAAGATTTTAAAAATATATAAGCGCAATTTTATAGTGTTTATTAATACCTATCGAAATAAGAAATTTTTCAAATCGGACCATTCATTACAAAGTTATACGCAATCAAAATTGTTTATATATCTATCTTTCTCGCACTCCCTTTAGCTGAGTTACGATTATTAGATAGTCGGGACACCAACCCGAGTACAGCGTTCGCACTCCCTTTAGCTGAGTGACGGGTATTAGATAGTCGGGACACCAACCCGACTATAGCGTTCTCTCTTGTTTGAAGTCTGTATTTGTATTTGTCTTAGCAGTCACCGATTGCGTAACAACAACTTACGCGTCGTTTTGCAAGCTGGCGACCCATGATACTTGTGCTCGAGGCCTACACGCGGGGACTACCGCACTATGCGAGACGCAAGCGAGCCACCTAGACCCCATCACGTTAATATATGACGGAGTAATAGCCACCGACGGCACACACCTCATTACGTTCGAGCGAGTGGCTTTCATCAATGGCACCAAATACTCAAACCAACGTGAAGCCATAAGAAAAACTCCAGGCATGGCGGCATCCCTGTTACTCAACATCATCGGCCACGATTCCACACTAAGCATGCCACTTTTCCAAAGAATTAATACCCAAAACTTGGAGGTTATCCAAGGGCTTAAGGAAGAAGTGAAATCGGCTGGAACTATCGACACCTGGTTCGCGGTTGGCTTGGGAGCCAATCTTCTCATCAGCTGCTCCTTCCTACTCATCAAGATGCTGAGGAGGAGACGAGACGCACGGGAAATCCCACAAGTCGTTGACAAATTCTAGATGACCGAGGACGGTGCTATTCCTAAGGAAGGAGTTGTTAACACTGTTAAGGAGTAATTATAAGTCGATACAGATCTTGGGTGATTTTTGGATCACCCTAGTGTTTAGTTGCAAAATCAGCATAAACATCTTTAGGGGCCGTGCCTGGTTCTTATCGGTGCACTGTATGGTGAGTTAAGTTGATTTTGCTAGTGTCAGCACTTTGCTGCACGAGCGGTCGGAATTCCGGCCGCGCATAGCTTACGTAAAGTCAAATATGTCTTCAGTTTTACTTGGACATTCATTAAAAAGCATTGAATATAAAACTCCGGCATTGGCCGTCAACGTTTACTTTATTAATTGAAATTGGTTATCGAGCCTTAAGGGCCGTTTGAAACGGAGTTAGTTACTCCCGACATAGTCTTCATAAGAAGAGAGAAGAGAGCCAGTGGCAAACGCCCAGCTCACACATAATAGCAGCCAGCCACGGTGGCTGCATCATCACCCATTCCCCCGTACCAGCCACGGTGGCAATTGGATCGCTACTCCTCACCCTCACGGACAGCGGCGAGGGATAGCGCGTGGCTCCAGAATTAAAACATAATGTGCACACATTTATGATATGTATGCAAGGTTTCAAAAGAGTTATTACAAACGCCCAGCAGGACCATTTTTATCACCGACAGAATTTAAAAGTTAACCTATTATTGTAGTTGACCTTTCATATCAAAATGAAACAGTTAAATCGGGACCTATCGACGTGATAGTTTCAATCGATTTGAAAAAAGCAAACCATGAAAACACCCAAGCATATTGCCTTCTTATTCACGATCGTTGAGTATAGTCCTTTAAGTGGGTTAGTTCAAAGAATTGTCTAGCAACATAACATCCACATAAAATGGAGAAAGATCTAGTTGCAATTGATGTACAAGGATTTTTTGATAACAACGACAAGTTCATTCTAAAAGAAATTGGAGTTGTATTTAGCAAAGAAAATAAATTTAACAATAATTTCGTTATACAACCTCCATTTGATTTCACTCGTCTTAATAACAAGTCACGAAAAACTGCACTCACCAAAAACCATCATAAAATTTTTTAGAACGATGGAATAAACAACTTTAAGCAAACAAGAAAATACATTAAACAAATCACTTCGTGAAAGGAGGTTTTATGCAAGGGAATTGAAAGGAAACGTTTTCTAGAAATCTTTCACAGATCACCGCACATAAGAGATGTTGAGGAATTGGGTTGCCCACCATTAAACACCGTAAACATAAACCAATTCCCTTTTTGCTCAATGCATATTAAAAGCGGTATATTTTAAATTTTTGTGTTAGACCATAGACACTTATGCAATGGATAACAGACAAAGTGAATTAATAAGCCGAATCAATAATTTCACATCCCAATTTGGTGAGGAAATTTTTAAAGAAGATTTAAAATATCTCAATGATACAAGGAATATGTTTATGAATAAAGGAGAATACGATCTTAACAAAACGGTATATGGCGATCATTTTACGTTTTGTAATACTAAATTCGGGGAAGATGCGTGTGCCTGCTTTTCCTATAAAAATCATCGAGACGGATCCTTAAAACTAATGTCATCATATTTAGTGTATAAGAAAAGCATGATACAAATTTCCAAATAAACATGACCAAAATTCATGACCTAAATTTAAATTTACATATTCTTTGTTTTGGGTGGGGGTTTGCTTTCAGCTGTTTCTTTTGAGCGTTCGTTATGCTAATCAAGTTACCACGTCCACGTGTGAACGTGTCAACAGCCCGTGACATTTTCTAGATCGGTCTAGATCTAGTAACGGTAACCCGTCACACCCCACTTAACTAGGATCCCGTATTTCTGGATAGGATTTCTGGATATAAGCAACGGTAACCTGTCAACTTATTACCCTAATTAACGATCACTCGTCACGCACCCGTGAACGTTCTTGTAAGCACTTAGAACTCTGGATAGGATTTCTGGATATAAGCAACGGTCACCTGACACCTTAACCTAATTTATTACCCTAATTAACGATCACCCGTCACGCACCCATTAACTTTAATTACCCCCACACCTGTCACCTTGACCTAATTTATTACCCTAATTAGCAAAATTAATTACCCTCCACTTTTGTATACAGAACCCCCAATAAATTACTACTCAGCTTCCCAGGTCCGACCACTGTTTGTCGTCCCTTCGCCATGGCAAGCACCTCGCTGTAGGATTTCCCACTCGCATGGACAAAGACCGGTTTACTGCGTCGCGTAACCCTCTCCTTTTCTTGACCACCACCCACCCGGCGACCGGAGCTGCGGGACCCGTGGTCTTCCTGGGAGCGTTGGCGCCTTTCTGCTGCATTGGTCGCATTGCTGGTGGTGGAGCCCGTTGAGATGCGGGTCCACCAGCCGTTGTCGGCTTGCTTATCCGTCGCCATGGCTCCGTTTGCGCTGCGACCTCTTTCCTCCAGACAGGCGATGTCTGCTGCTCCTTGTCGGCGCTTTGGCTGCAGCGTCCTGTTTATCCTCCCTGGTGCTGACGTCCATGCCACCCTCTCTGTTCGCCTCCAGAATGCTCGTGTGAAGCGCCTTCATGCGCACGAACGTCTCCCTCGTGGCGACAGTTATGTGGCGCGCCGTCTTGTCCATCATTTTGGTGGAAATCTCCTGCAGAAGCTTCCCTAGCTCCAGGAGATCCTCCAGGCAGGTTGCCTCCTGGGAGGCCTTGCTCCTTTTGGCTGACGTTGTCCTTTGCAGGGCTAGCAGGTTCGCGCGACCTCTTAGGAATTTCCTTAATCTCCTCCGCGTCTGCAATCAGCTTCTCATCTTTGGTTGACGAATATGCCGGCGAACGGGGGATCTTGCTAACCCTCCTAAATGCCGCTGCAACTCCATCGGTCCCTTCTTCCCTCTGATGGCTGGGCGATCTTGGCACCACTGACCTCGCCGCGAAAGGGTTTTCTGCCCCCTCCATCTCAGGCTTCCCAAAATTCAGACCAGGCCCGCGTTTCCGGCACTTTCCAACACTATATGGTGCTGTTAAGCTCCTACGTCCCGCGTTGTTCAACACTGTAAACGGCTGATTTTGTTGTTTGCAGTGAGAGGCAGAGGGGGGGGCAGAGGGGGGAGCGAGCATTTAAGAGCCAATGGAGGCCAATGGATTTAAGTTTTAGATGAATTTTCTTAGCTTCGATATGTTTCCTCCATGTAAGTCTCCTGTCTAGGTGGACGCCAAGGTACGTTACATCGTCAGCTTGTGGAAGTGGCGTGTTATTCAGAGTTAGCGGGGGACACGTTTGTCTGTTAAGAGTAAACGTTATGTGTTTACACTTTTGCGCATTTATTTTTATACGCCAGTCTGATAACCACCTCTCCACTACCACGAGGTGATCAGCTAGTAGTGCTGTTGCCTGAATTGGGCATTTGGACCGACTTATGATCGCGGTATCGTCTGCGAATGTGGAAGTAGTTAGCCGGACGTTCGTGGGAATATCTGCGGTGTAAAGGAGAAATAGAGTTGGACCAAGGGCGCTACCTTGGGGAACTCCAGCCTCTATAGTGTAATCGTCGGATGTTGTAGTGTTGCATCTCACGGCGAATTCTCTGTTGTAAAGGTACGATTCAAGTATCATGTGAGTGTTTTCCGGCAGAATAGTTCTGATTTTGTGCATAAGGCCATCAAGCCAGACTCGATCGAAAGCCTGTGCAACATCAAGAAATACCGCACTGCAGTATTCTCGATATTCGAATGCAGACCGTATTTCCGTTGTTAATCTGTTGACTTGCTCTATTGTTCCATGGCTTTCTCGAAAGCCAAATTGATGTGCCGGAATAACGTTGTGCTCTTTCAGATATGGGATTATGCGCGTCAAAAGGCATTTTTCGAGCAGTTTTGACAGACACGAGAGTAAACTTATCGGTCTGTATGAAGCTGGTATTGTGTGATCTTTTCCTGGCTTTGGGATCATTATGATTACCGATTTTTTCCATTTTTTTGGGAAGTAGCCAAGTCGTGTAATCCCGTTAAAGAGTTTACAAATGACCTTAACTGCACAGTTTGGGAGTTCAATTAGCATTTTGGGAGTTATTAGATCACCGCCTGGGGCCTTTTTTGGTTTCAATTGCTCGCTGATGACTTTTGCAACTTCGTTTGGTTGAAACTGAATTGGGTCCGTCTCAGTTTCGATTCGAATTGGCGGCGACGGTAGTGCGAATGAATTTGTTGCAGGGTTTGGCTGAAAGACATTTCGAAGGTGTAAAGCAAATGTACAAGCTCTGTCTTTGTCGCTTCTGGCCCAGCTGCCTGAAGAGTCTCTTATGGGGATTACTGTTTCGGACGGCGCACTTAGATTTGGGTGGGCCCTCCACAAGGGATGCTTGGTGCTGGTGGGTGAAAGTTTCTCAATGTACTGGCGTTGTGCTTCTACTTCTTCGTGCCTTAGGGCCCTGGTAAGTCTGCGACCAGCTTCCTTAAGACTTTGTTTCGAGGACGGCGATCTGCTGGTTTGCCAAGCACGCCTCAAACGTCTTTTCTCCAAAACAAGCTGTTCGATTTCCAAGTTAGTTTTGTGTTGGTGTGTGCGCCCATCCCTCCCTTGCGGTGTAGAGACTTTGGCTGCTGCGACGAGTACAGACTCCAGTGCATCGGCATAGCAGTCGATGTCCTCCTTGATGTTGAGCTGTGGAGTCAGTTCAATGTGGGAACTTACGTACTTTTTGAACTTCAGCCAGTTGGTTCGATGCGACGTCAGCCTCCAAGGGTGCTCGATTAATTCCGGGCTTTCAAGAAGAGTTATTAGCACTGGTGAGTGGTCCGATGATAGATCCAAAAGCGATTTTGCAGATATTAGATTGCGAGAAATATTTTTTGTCACAGCAAAATCAATTAAGTCAGGTAGTTTTCTAGGATCTGTAGGCCAGTATGTAGGGCTGCCTGGCGAAACGTAGTCCAGTTTGTTGCATGTCTTGATGAGTGCATTATATAGTTGCCTTCCTTTGGGGGTCACAAGGCGGGATCCCCAGTGTGTGTGCTTGGCGTTGTAATCTCCTGCTGCTATGAATCGCTCCCCAAGTGAATTGTAGAAGTCCATGAATTGGTCTTCGGAGACTGTAAAACGGGGTGGGCAGTAAACAGCGGCAATGGCAAGGTTGCAGTTGCCCAACTGTAATTTTATCGATGTAGCTTGCAAATAATTTTTTGCAAACCTTTGGTGAAAGTGGTGTTTGATGCGGTCTCTTATTAAGATTCCGGTTCCGCCATGTGCTTTACCATCTGGATGATCTGTGCTGTAGAACGTGTATCCCCGTATTTGAAAATTATATTTGCTGGTGAGATGCGTTTCTGCCAGCAACATAACGTCGATGTGGTTTTCGTTCAGAAATTGACTTATTTCAGGTTTATGCCGTGAAACACCGTTGGCGTTCCACAAAGTTATTCGAAGACTAGGCATAGTTTATTTGGACTGCTGAGCTGCAAGTATTTTTAACAAGATGTTTTGGGTTTGCACAAGGGTTTGCATGGTGGTTTTCATGAAGGACATAAATTCCATCATATTATGTTGCAAAGTGATCATCATAGTTTCCACGTCACTTTGGGGATGTCCCATGGCCTGCGGGATGTTATCCATTTTCGGTTCTATGTGAGCTGTGCCTGATTTTAGAGCACTGGCGTAAGAAATGCCGTTGGTGGTAATTGAAGGGCCAAATGAAGACCTGGCTGCTTTTGCGAAGAAAACTTCCGGTGTCGTTTGTGATCTCATGTAGTTGTTCTGTGTGTTCTGGTAGCGTGCCGTTGTCGTTCGTTGCATCCGACTTTTCATCTCCTTGTAGACTGGACAGCCTCTGTAGTTTGCTGTGTGGTTTCCTTGGCAGTTTACACACTTTTTAGTGAGGGAGTCTTCCTTGTTGGCAGGGCAGGGCTCGGAGTCGTGGATGTTTCCACAAGCTACACATACTGACCTGAGGGTGCAGTAACCCCTGGTGTGTCCGTATTCCTGACAGTTCGTGCATTGCACTGGCCCGTTCCGTTTGTGCGGCTCTTCTACTGTGATCCTACGATGCAGCAGGTACTGCAACTTGTAGATCGGGTGCACTGTGTTTTTTTTCAAAGTTCTGCTGTCTGGCTCCAGCTCGACCTTGAATAATGGTTGCGGCTTCTTGTTTTTGTTCATAATGTTTATAACATTTTTTGCACAGAAACCGTTTTCTTTCAAAGCCTCTGTAATTTCGGAGGGGGTCACATCGGGTTCTATTCCCTTAAGCACAACTTGCAAGCCTTTGCAGCTTTTTAGCTGGTACGTGTAGTAATTCTTTTTGGCATCGTTTAAGTACTTTGACACTGCTCGGAAATCGTCTTCAGTTCTGGTTTGCAGTTTAGTTTCACTTATATTCCCTTTCATAAGCGGAATAACATGAAAGCTATCTTTTCCGACTAGCTCAACTATTTTGTTGACTAGGGCATTCGAGGTCTTCTCCTAATAAAGATAGGTGGCGGCTTCAGTTTCCTTGGGGCTAATTGTTCAGACTCTGTTTCGTGCTCCGCCAGAATGGAAAATCTATTTTCATTTAGTGGCCCGAGATTTTCAGGGCCTTTGTTGGTACGGTTTACTTTGGGCTTATTGCCGTCAGAATTTTTTGAGGGCGTTAGCTTGCGCTTGGAAATATTTATGTAGCGATCCATGCCTGTCTGCATGGCCGAACCCGCTTGCGGATTTGTCATTTTTGCACTTAATTGTGTTGTTGCTTTACCCGCTGCAGAAGAAGAGAGTGGAGTCGTTATTGCAGTGTTGGCGACAGAGGCCGTTGTAGTTGCTGTTGTTGTTGCACTAGGTGGCTGAAGCTCGGTTGGGGTTTTGCATTGCTCACTCCATGGCGTTTGAGCGTTGAGAAGCAGGGCGGGAGAGCAAGAACTAGCTCTCTGGTTTTCGGCGGTCAGTAAACTTGCATTTTCTTGCACTTTCGGTTCTAGAGTATTATTCGTAAGAAGGAAATAAGCATTGTTGCGGGCCAAAGAAAGACGACGTTTGTCTTGCTCTGTCTGAATTTTTTCACGGGCTTCGTCTTGTTGTTTTTGGCGTTGAGTGCGCTGATCCACGTTCTTAATCATTTGCTTATTGTTAGTGCGTAAAGATTAATTAATTAATTAATTAAAACTTCAGTTTACAATATGCGATTAGCATCGCGAAACGCAAGACCACACTGTTCTAAATTTTCGAACGTTTTCAACTGGGTGAATGGTTGTTTTTCTTTTGTTTTTCCGGAGCGTTAAGAAAACACGTCTACACGCGACCGACAACAGTTGAACGAGTTTAAAATTAATATTTATCGATCAAATGTGGAACCGGGAAAAAAAAGTTACTTCGCTACTGTTGTATGTGTATGCTACTGTTGTGTATAAATGTTTTCATTTCATGCAAAACAAGAAATTTAAAAAAGAATTCCAATTTACAAACAAATATATTTGTGCGCAAATTAAAATTGCATTAATAACATTGTAACTGATATAAAGTATAAAAATTCACATTAATTTATTATACATATGTTTCTAAAGAATATCAAAAGATTATATGTATGTATTTTCATTGATTTGACAATAATGAGATCGCAAGTACCCACGGGGAAAATTCCTATGGAAAATAACATATTTTCATCAGGTTTCTCCATACAAGCGGAAGGGACAAAACCTCATTCACCCCTTACATTTCTTTCATCTCTGGTTTCAAAATACACGGGGGTGACACAAAAAGTAAGGGGGAAATGAGGTTTCTATCTGGATCTCTGGCAGTAGAATGCAGGCCCAAATCCACTGGTTTTTCGCCTTCCCGCATTAAAGATTTTCCACACGTACTCAGTTATGGTTTTCCTCTATTTGCAATATCTGCTTTTCCACACCCTCCCAGTTTTGGTTTTCCAATACTTTGCAGTAACTGATTTCCCACAATAAAAATAACTTTTTTCATGTATTATTTGTATGTGTATTTATTAATAACATTTACAATCGAAGCATTGGAATTAAAAATTTTTAATGCCTGAAACATTCCCGGTTTTTGCTTGGCCGAATGCAGGTCCTAGGTATCCATATCTTGTAAGCCTGTCTTCTGAAAATATCAAAAATAATTAAGATATGAATTTAAGACCAGGAATAATAATAAGAGAAATAACCATTTTTACATCTCCATACAAAATTAAGGGATCTCTCCAGAAATTTGCCATGGCCGATCATTTACCCTCTGATCAGCTGTTTTAAACTATGAAAAGAAAAAATTGAATATGGCAAATGCAGGCGCAACAGTTCTGGTCCCAATAAGTCTCAATCGGTCAGGCTGGAATAAATGTAATATTTTTATTAAGTTAAACAACTAATTTTTTACTGACGTACTATTCATACAACCATTTAATGAACACAGCACACCATTTACCACTGGTGAAGATTAAAAACATTTCAAGTGACACTAAAATGCAAAATTTGTGTTGAAGATAGCATCTGGAGGCTTATATTTATTAATGGCGAAAATATCTGTGGTACTAACCTCTGTAACGCTGAAATTAAGATTATTACACGACAACATTTATTTTATCACTCACCTTTTTCTTGTTTTTTAGATTAAAATTAACTATTTTCACTTTTTTCACTTTTTGCACCAAATTTTAAAATTGACGTGACCGTGGATCATATATTTTATAATACCAACATTCCGAAGAAAGATAATAATTGGTCATAATTTCGTTGTAACTTAGGGTCATACTTTTCCCGCGAAAAAATATTTCCTTTAAATAATATCTTTCAGGGACCGTAATCATTAAAGGTTACGTATATTATAGGTATAGTAGGTATTTTTCGCCAATTCGATTTCATCTTAAGTGTTATCAATACTACAAACACGAATTTTTATTTTTTAACAACACTTAAAAATGGCTTAGGCCACGATCGGACGATCAAAATATTTTATTTCACAGAAAATGTTTAAAAATGTAAAAAACAATATTTGTTTAAAAGAAGCTATCGGCAATTCCGATAAATGGATTCAAATAAAACAATCTTATTATACAACAAGATTCATCAACGGTGCCTGATATCAACATTTGTGACGAAAATTATACCTATCAGTTAAACATACTTCTGAACATTATCGTCACCAAGAAATCATTCACTTTTTCTCATTGTACCTTCATTATGAAAAATGAATGATAAATTGAAAGGTATTTAATGACGATAATAATTTTTCAGTCATTAAACGTTGATATTGAACTTTGTACGCGTTGAAGCAAAAGATCGTCACGCCTAATTTGCCAGAGGTTTATTACATTGAAATGTACGTTTTACTTTGGCTCTTTTCGTAGGTTTACGTTATCATTGGTATCAACGAATTATTATTTATTTAATTGCATTATTACAAACGTCGTCAATTTAACGACCTTGACCAAATATTTGGACGTTTAGACATAAAAAATATTCGTCATCTAGAACCAGCAAAAGACAAATTAATTTTAATCATTGCACCATATGACTAAAACATGAGGTTATGAATTTACAAGGGAGTTAGCATACAAAAGTTGAACGTATACAC
>JBAMCF010001153.1:0-100409 GCA_037075285.1 Drosophila lutescens
TGTACTTGGCACTCATTTTAACGTTTTTTCTGCCTAAAAAGTTTTTCCAGGTGGCGTTCATAGCTATTTTTGAATCCTTGAGCTTATCTTTTATGTGGGTATAAAAACTCATATTTGTGGTAAGCGTTACACCGAGGTATTTGAATGATTTTACACGTTCCAGCTGGATTCCGTTCAGTTGCCATTCTTCTAGCGTGACGGCCACCTGTACCCTTAACTACCATAATCATTGATTTGCTTGTATTTATGGTGAGGTTCCATACTTTACAGTACTCGGATATGCTAGCAATCATGTCCCTTAACGTTTCAGGGCTATCAGCCAGTAGGCACATGTCATCGGCATACATAAGGGTCTTAACATGGGTTCCATTCACAGTCACTCCACCTGGTAAGAAATCCACAACATCGTCCACGAAGAGAGAGAAGAGGAGAGGGCTGAGAATGCAACCTTGTTTAACTCCACTGTTGGTATCGAACCATTTTGAGAGCTCTGATCCATCCCACACACTTGCTTTGTTATCCTCATAGATACTGGACAGTGCTAGTATGGCTTTTGTTGAGAGTCCGAGCTGGCTAAGTTTATACAGTAGGCTATTTCGGTTCACTGTATCAAAGGCGGCTTTAAAATCTACAAAAGAAAATGTACAGCTTATTTTTTTGTTGCAGAACGGTTTGGGCGATTGATGTCAGAACGAAAACACTGTCAACTGTAGAGAAACCCTTTCGAAAACCTGTCTAAAATTCACTAAGAATGTTTTCTCGGTTTACCCATGTCGTGCTCCTGCAAAAATCTTAGCGACTGTGTTTTGAGCAGATATGCCTCGGTAGTTGCTGGGATCGCTCTCCACACCTTTTTTAAAAATTGGGCTAATCAGACTTTTTTTGAAGCAATCCGGGAAAATACCATGGCTATAAAATTCGTTGTAGGCATCGGTAAGTCGCTGTATAAAGCAAAACGGCGCGTTTTTGAAAAATTCTGCAGTTATACGGTCATCACCAGGAGCTTTGTTTAGCTTTAGTGCTAGGACAGCGCTTTCTATTTCTGCAAGGCTGAAAGGGGAGTCCATATGATCTGAGGAAAGCAGAGGCTTAGCATAGCTGATTTCTGATTCATTTTGAATTTGGGAGAGTAGGGTACTAAAATAATCAGCCAAATCTGTTGCCCTTACTTTTATGGGTTTTTTCTGTTGGTTCCCGTTTAATTTATTAACGATTTCCCAGAACTATTTGCTGTCGCGAACTTCTTGCAGTTGGCGTTCCATATTTATCCAGAATTGTTTTTCTTTGTCTTTGCATAGACGATTGTAATTTGTTACTGCCGTTTTGTAGATGTGTCCCATTATTTCGTTTCGCCTTAGCTGTTTAAGGCAATCAAAAGAGTGTTTCCTGGCCTTTTCGCATTGTACGTCGAACCACGGTTGCTTTCTGCTAAAGTTTAGTGACTGCTGCATGGGCTTGGAGGCATCTACGATTAAGTTTAGAAGTTTGGCTAGCAGTGTAGACCCACTCAGATCTTCTATTTGTTGGATTCCTGATACTAATGCATCTGTGTAACTTGGGAGGTGGTTGTCCTTCCACTTTAACCTTCGGTTGAGTTTTGGCTGTGTACTATCGACTTGTTCATGTAGAATGAGTTTTAAAAGGACTTCGATGGGCATATAATCAGAAAGAAGTTGAGCACCTACCACCAAATCTTTCACCACGTCGTGATACTTTCATTGTATGAGACAGTAGTCAATAGTGGACCTTGCTGCGCCCCTTATAAAGGTATATTTTTTTACTTCTTGGTCACCGATTGTCCTGCCGTTCATTACCGTCAGTCCCAGTGATTCGCACATCTCAACCATTTTTGCGCCTTTGCTGTCTGAGATTTCGTCCTTAGATTTACGAATCGTGCTTCTGGTCCTAAGGTCTATATTTGTGGGTTCTGATGTGGCTTGTGCTTTTCCGATGCAAGCATTTATATCCCCAATAATCATTAGGTTATTGCAACCTGCTGTCAGTCCGAAATCGTACCTTTTCAAAATCTGCTTGCCAGTTATTGCAGTTAATGTATACTGGGAGTATATGTAGTTTTTCGTCTTTGGTGTTTATTTCGATCACTTCTGCGTTTTCCTTGCTCGTAAAGGTAATGTGTCCTTCGTTCAACAGCTGCTTTCGGATTCCGTAAACACTTCCTCCGCTGGCCCGTCCACGGGCTGCTACTCTCACTGCTGGTATCCAATGCAGCAAGTGATCAGGAAAGTAATTTGCAAAACTCTTTTCGTCGTTGGTCAGAAAAGTTTCAAATAGTAGAAAAATATCGAATTGTGTTACAAAATTAAAGAATTGTTTAAATAATGTCTTATTTGCTAAGCCAGCTATATTATACGACACAATTTTAACATTAAGGGACGGTACTACATTGGGGACATTTAGTTTTTTGAATTTAGTTTGCTCAATATAACTTCGTAGTCGAGGGCTATTTTAAATGAGGTACCATATATGTTCTCCAGGACATTTTGTGCTAACTCTTCTCCACACATCAGCGTGCCGTCTTTATTCCAGTAGAACCATCTACCTTCTATAACCATGCGATCGTTTCTAACAGTGACCTTAAAGTTTTTGTGGCTTTCCAGAATGTCCCGGCGGAGGCCTAGCATCACGCGTTTTTTAACTCTCCTTTCGATGTTCAGATCCTGTTCCATTGAGACTCGCGTTCCTTTCAGGTTTTTGGTGTGCTTAAGGATGGTCTGTACTGCGCTTGCTGTGTTAAGTTCAACCAGAACAGCCATTTTTCCGTCGGCGTCGTGCAGCTTCTTTACCGAGTCTATCTCCATACGGTCCTTTATCAACAATTTCCTTTTTATTAGGTCAGATACAGCATTAAATGGATTTTTTTCGGATTTTAGACCTCCGATAATATATTTTTTCTTTTATTTGCGTCTTCTAGTTGTAGAAGTCTTGCATGTTTGTTTTCGTTGTCGCTTTTGATTTTGATAATCTCTGCCTGCAATATTTTGTTTTCCTCTGTTAGCGAATCGACCTTTGTTGAGAGACATTCTACATTTTGCTGAATCGTATCCATTTTTGTGGCAATCGAGTTAACGTCCGATTTTGTAGCTAGTTCTTTGAGCTTTGAGTCGAACATACCCTCCAGCATGGATTTCAGATCTTTAAGATCTACCAGGTTGCCAGTGTTTGTTGGTGTGAAATTATTTTGCGGGGGAGTGTCTGATCGACTCCGTTTTGAGACGCTAGCAGGTGTCGCATTGAATGTCCCGGCCTGACCGTTACCCTGAGGCTTGGTAGGGGTCCTGGCGAGTCCTGACATTTTTATTTAGTTTTGAGCAGAGATGAGATTTAACAGTATGCCTAAAACGATGCTTTAAATTTTTTTTTTTCTAAACGCCACCTGTTGGCTAAAGCTGGGACCGTAGATTAGACTTAGCTACTATTCTGGTGGGCGTTCGATAAGCAAGAGCTTTGGATCCGACTCACTGTGATTGCTTCTCAGCTGTTGTGTTCCGTCACTAGTTTTGTTTGCGCCTAATCATTGCCGGTCTTCTGAGTGTTTTTATACCCTTTCAGAGGGTTTTATAATTTCAGTCAGATATTGTAACGCAGTGAAGGAGACGTTTCCGAATAGCCGAGTCCATCTAGCCATGTCCGTATGTCCGTCTGTCCGTTTCTATGCGAACTAGTCTCTCAGTTTTAAAGCTATCGCAATGAAACTTTCCCAAAAGTCTTCTTTCTATTGCAGGTATTACATATGTCGGAGCGGTATTACATATATCGGACCACTATATCTTAAGGTTCCCATACGAATAATCAAACAAATATAAGAAAATTCATTGTAACTTTGCAGGAAGTAGGCGTTTTGATTTCTGACAACTTAAAAAGGTATTTCTTTTATCTGCAAGGGTATATAAGCTTCGGCTGGCCGAAGCTAGCTTCCTTTCTTGTTTATTTTGGTTTTCCTCCTTTGCCGTCGGTTTCCACCAACAAAAATGGTCCGTTTGAGTGAAAAGCCGCGTTTCCAGGTCGGTTTGGGAGGGGCGATACCAAGTGATTTTAGCCAGATCCGGAGGTGTTTGGCCAGAGATTTTACGGTGCCGATGTAGCCCCTACCAAGTGACAGTGTTTAGGTACGTCCAACAGGGCTTTGGCGGACCAGGAGTGTAATGTTTTGAAAAGAATTCAGGAGCCACTTTTCGCACGTCCGTACTGTGTATCTTCTTCACAAAATCCTTCCTTTGCTTTCTATAAACAACAATTCTACAAAATTGCACAAAAAAAAAATGTCGTGGTGTCGTATAGTTTTAAAACACACCTTAGTTGCAAGAATATCGTAGCGAGCAGACATACAAAATCAGTTCGTTACAATTGTTATGTAACATTTATGTAACGAATATGTATAGATTTAACACAGGCTTTATAATAAAAGTAGTGACGTCGCCTTAAAATAGTGAAAGGCATATTTATACCCGTTACTCGTAAAGTAAAAGGGTATATTGTATTCGTGCAAAAGTATGTAACTGCTAGAAGGAAGCATTTCCGACCCTACAAAGTATATATATTCTTGATCAGGGTCACTAGCCGAGTCGATATAGCCATGTACGTCTGTCTGTCCGTCTGTCTGTCTGTCTGTCTGTATGAACGCTGAGATCTTGGAAACTACAAAAGCTAGAATGTTCGGATTACCCACATGTATTCTTTGGCTTCCTACGCAGCGCAAGTCGAGCGCCACGCCCCCTCTAACACCCACAATCGTCCTAAACGATTTTAAAAGATGTCTGGCGCCCACACCTTTAAAGAGTTCGGAAAAGTTAAAATGCAGTTTTATTGTATTTATCAATACCTAGCGAAATGTAGAAGAAATTTTTCAAGTCGGACCATTCATTAAAAAGTTATGCGCGATCAAAGTTTTATATCTCCATCTCCCTCGTACACCAGTAAGCTGAGTAATGGGTATCTGATAGCACCCGACTAAAGCGTTCTCTCTTGTTTTATTATGCATACTTACCCCTTGAAAAAGGTATTTCATGATTTTCTTCCACCCAAATTAAAAGTGCAATTTATCACAATTTTGGCAGATTTGTAGGTAAAATGTGATTTATCAATAAAAGAAAGCGAACTTCGGCCAGCCGAAGTTTAATTTCCCTTGCAGAGGATTCCTATTACATTTAAATTTAGTCTCAAAAGTATTACAAGAATGTTAAATTGAATTTTAATTACAACAAAAAATGTAAGCTGTTTTTGTACTATTTATACACGTTACTCGTATTGTATTCGTAAAAGGTGGAAGAAAGCGTTTCCGACTCTATAACGTATATATATTCTTTTAAAACCGCGAAGAGAATTCTCTCTCTGCTGTATACGGACGTGTTTTCTATTCGCTTCCACATTTAAACGCTTAGTGTCTAGATTACCGATATTATATGTATATTCCCAAAGTTTACATTCCCAACTAGGTTGAAACCGCCGTTTGAATTCAAATTATTTATTTGTGTTGCAACCATTATCTTTATTAATAAATTGGAAAATAGTTAACGACGCGAGTGCATTGTGCATTGTTGTTCTTTCTTATTTACATTGTTGTTTTGGCGCTCTGTCGCACCGTTCGCTGTGCTACATCTCTCAACTTCAGTCACCGGCTCTTATTTTCGAGTTAGTTGAATTGGTTTTATCGCGTTCTTTTCTTTCCTCTGGGGTTTCTTAGCCACACAGCTGTTGGTTGGCACTCATTTAAAGCTTCCTATTTACATTTTTTACATTCTACATTTTAACTTACTTCGAGTTGTACTCAAATCTGCTTGTTGTTGGTTGCCAATTTATTGGCAAAATCACTTCTCGGCACCCTATTGTTAGTCGCTGGTTATATGAGAACATTGCGCACGCTAAATGTGCAGACTTTGGGCATAGTGCGGCCCAAATTGCTGATCGCACTAGATATAATGCCAGCCTCAATATAGATATTAGAGCATGCATTTATTTAAAATTTTTTTCAAACTACTTGTAGCTCATCTTCTTGGTCAAATTCTATCTACCTTAATCCCTTAAATAGGGCAAATTGTATTTTTCCCCTGTAAATACCGAAAGTTCTCTCTTAAGAGAATTAACAACAACAACGCCAACTTATTCTCCCGGTCCTGATTGACTTCCTGGGTGTGTGCTTAAGTTTTGTGCTTCAACCATTTGTAATCCGACTCTTAAACTTTTTCATTTGTCTATTTCATCATCAGTTTTTCCAACTATCTGGAAGGACTCTTTTATTATTCCACTTCAAAAAAAGCGTGCAAAGGTGGATTAGAATTATAGAGGTATTTCTAAATTGTCGGCAATTCCAAAAGCCTTTGAACGTATTATAACTTCTCATTTTCAACATTTATGTTCTTCGCTAATATCACCGTGTCAGCATGGTTATACCCGTTACTCGTAGAGTAAAAGGGTATATTGTATTCGTGCAAAAGTATGTAACAGCTAGAAGGAAGCGTTTCCGACCCCATAAAGTTATATATTCTTGATCAGGATCACTAGCCGAGTCGATCTAGCCATGTCCGTCTGTCCGTCTGTCTGTCCGTCTGTCTGTATGAACGCTGAGATCTCGGAAACTATAAAAGCTAGACGATTGGTATTTGGCATGAAGATTCTTGGAGTTCCTACGCAGCGCAAGTTTGTTTCAAAAGGGTGCCACGCCCCTCTAACGCCCACAATCGCTTATATACGATTTTAAAAATTTCAATATTTCGGAAAAGTAAAAATGCAGTTTTATTGTGTTTATCAATACCTATCGAAATGTAGAAGAAATTTTTCAAATCGGACCATTCGTTAAAAGTTATTCGTGTTCAAAGTTTCTATCTCCATCTCCTCGCTCTCCCTTTACCTGAGTAACGGGTATCTGATTGTCGGGGCACCCGACTATAGCGTTCTCTCTTGTTTTGTTAAGCGAAGATCGACTACCACCAACCTACTTGAATTGTCATCTATTGTAATAAATGGATTTAACAATAAAATTCAGACTGACGTTATATATACAGACTTCAGTAAAGCCTTTGACTCTGCTAACCACTCTTTTCTTTTATTTAAATTAGATTTTCTTGGGTTTCCATGTAATCTATTAACTTGGATTTCAAGTTATTTGAATGGAAGGACTCAGAGGGTTATATTTAAGAACGGTATTCTTCATTTGGGCCCTTTGCCGTTACTTGTTTATTAACGATCTTCCCTCTATCATAACACATTCTCGTGTACGCTGATGATGTTAAGCTTTGTTTGACATACAACAATATAGAGTCTGGTTTTGGCTTACAATCAGACATTGATCATTTTTAAGTGTGGTGTGAGTATAACCTCTTAAATTTAAACTGCCTGAAATGTAAAGTAATGACCTTTCATAGGGTTACTCCTATGCTGATGATGTTAAGCTTTGTTTGACATACAACAATATAGAGTCTGGTTTTGGCTTACAATCAGACATTGATCATTTTTAAGTGTGGTGTGAGTATAACCTCTTAAATTTAAACTGCCTGAAATGTAAAGTAATGACCTTTCATAGGGTTACTCCTACGTTTATAAGTTATTCGCTTCAGAACTTGCCACCTGACTGTATATATTCAGTAAATGATTTAGGCGTTCTTCTGGACCCGAAGCTTAAATTTGACTGCCACATAATGTCGACTGTCAATAAAGCTATGAGTGTTCTTGGGTTTATAAAGCGTTGGTCAAAAGAATTTGGTGACCCTTATACAACCAGATTATTATTTACCTCCCTTGTCCGTCCTATTTTGGAATATTGTTCTTCAGCTTGGAGTCCACAATATCAAGTGCACATCGACCGTATTGAGTCGGTACAAAAAAAATGTCTCCTTTTTGCCCTTCGTAGTTTGAACTGGGATCAAAACGTAAGGCTAACTTCCTACCAGTGTAGATTACTATTGCTTAATTTACCTACACTTGAAAACCGTAGAATATGCAAAGTCTTATAAAATCTTATGTAAAAATTATAACAATCTTTAACATTTAATTTGCACTTCAACATCTATAATACCTGTATTAAAAACTAAAATTGGTCTCATTTGCTTCAATCTTAGTTTTAGCCTTTATAATGTGTCCCGTCTCTATTTGTTTCATGTATCTTCCTCGCGAACTCGCATTCTTGCCCTAATTGATAAAGGGTCCCGCGCGTAACAAGCACGTTCTTGGTGTCGTTGGGTCACTTGTTTGTACTTCTCATAGTGCATCAACGTCCATCATATATGAGGCAAATGGAGCTGGAGTTCCAGACTATACGTGCTGCATTTACGACTCCAACTTTAAAGGTCAATCATCATTAAATATAAATCGTAGTCCTACCCTGCTTAATGTCTCTTTACATCAGCGGTCGGCAGCGTCCTATTAAGTGAGCATAGGAAATTGTTCCGCTCATCCTCTGCCTCTCACGTATACTGTAGAACAGCAGTCTGCACACACACACTGATGAGCTGCCCGTGCAATTTATTCACACAAATATAAAACAAAATGTAATTGTATGAGTGTGCCGACCGCTGCTTTACATGTTCCAAAACCCAAGCAACCTCTCTCTTCCCAGTCCCACTGCAAGCTATGTGTCGTGCGATGAGGACAATCCCAATGGGATCGAGTCATCAACGAATGATGCCAGGGTGCAATCTCTGCCAGATTCGCTGAATGTAGTTTCGCCTGAGTCATTAAGGCCTACTAACCGGTCACCGGCTGTTGCCACTTCGGGGGCTCTGCCGCACCTTGTACTGCCTCTAGCAAACACCTTTGAACCTCCTCCTGTCCCTCTTTCTAGCATGATTCCTAGGAAGAACAGCCATAGCCCAGCTCTTTCTTCTCCGGTACCACTCACTGTCATGGTACCTAGGAAATCTATTTTTGTGTCTAGGTTGAATGCAGCACTAACAGTAGATGACGTGATGCATCATATTGTCACAAACCTCTCCCTTTCCAATCAAAATGGTATTGACATCACCAAATTTTTTTTAAACAGATAAGAGACTACTCTTCGTTTAAAATAATTGTTCCGGATGGGCTGTTCTCCTAACATCTTGACTCCAATTTTTGGCCTGCTGATATAATTGTTCACGAGTATATAAAAAACAAAAGAGAACGCTATAGTCGGGTGGGTTTCCCGACTATCTGATACCCGTCACTCAGCTATCAGTGCGAGGTAGATGGAGATATAATACTTTGATTGCGCATAACTTTTTAATGAATGGTCCGATTTGAAAAATGTCTTCTAAATTTCGATAAAAAATTGCATTTATACATTTTTAAAATCATTAAAGATGTGGCCGCCAGACACATTTTATTTTATCGTTTATGGCGATTGTGGGCGTTAGGGGGGGGGGGGGGGGGGCGTGCAAAAGTATGTAACAGGGAGAAGAAAGCGTTTCCGACCCTATAAAGTATATATATTCTTGAAGGTTGAGATTTCCCACACATATTCTTGGGCTTCCTACGCAGCGCAAGTTCATTTCAGCCGAGCGCCACGCCTCCTCTAACGCCCATAATCACCCACTAACGATTTTAAAATGTGTCTGGCGCCCACACCTTTAAAGATTTCCGAGAAGTATAAATGCAATTTTGTTGTGTATATTTATACCTATCGAAATGTAGAAGACATTTTTCAAATCGGACCTTTCAAAAAAATTTCATATATCCATCTCCCTCGCACTCCCTTTAGCTGAGTGACGGGTATTAGATAGTCGGGACACCAACCCGACTACAGCGTTCTCTCTTGTTTGTTTATCGGAAGGATCGTCTGACCCTTCGAGGTGGAGGCGTTCTTATTGGAGTCAAATCCAATTTAACTCTGAGCTTGTTGATATTTCTGAATCATCATGTTTTGAATGTATTTCCCTAAAAATATTTTTCCCAAAAACTAACATTTTTCTAACTTACCCCTGGCTCTGAATCTAACGTGTATCTATTGCACCTGTCCGCCATACATTCTATCTCCTTGTTGCTTGCTGAAACTGACCAACCTTTTTTGTTCGGTGACTTTGGTCTTCCCAATATTTTTTGGTTGGAGATTAATGACTCATTGGCAACGATTCCTACGATGCAACATGATTTTATTGATGATCTTTGCAGAAAGTTAACAGGATTCCCAATCATATGGCCGTCTTCTTGACTAAATCTTTGTTTTTGATAGTAGCGATGCTGAAGTTAATCTTATTTGGCCACTATCTTTTCCTGAAGATTGTTATAATCCTACCCTTCAGCTCTGTATTAATGGACTGCAATAAATGTACAGCCTAGTTTGTGTTTTAGAAGGAGTGATTACGCCAAAATAATGGAATCTTTATCGACAGTTAGCTGGTCCCATCTAGTTGACCTTCCTATTAATGATGCAGTTGGGTACTTTTATAAGGTCATTTACCGTCTATTTGATGTACATGTCCCTCTTTCCTCCCTGAAGAATTCTTACAGCTCTTCATGGAAATCCAGATGCTTCCCTCCTTCTCTTTTTCTCAATAATAATGTATGTAGCATCTGATGACAATGCTATTTCCAACTTATTCGCAGATTGTTTTCAATCGACATATACGGAATGCAATAGTGTTATTAATAAAGATTATCCATACCCACTACCTCATTTGAACTCTATCTTTTTCACCGGGTCCTGACAGGATACCAAGTTGTATACTTAGGAATTGTTCATCCTATCTTGCTCTTCCCTTAACATTGCTATTTAATTTGTGCCTAAGTCAAAGGAAGATTTCCAACCATATGGAAGAAATCCTTTATTGTTCCATTGTTTATTTCACCTTGTCAACCTACTGGAATTTACGTCTTTAATTTCTAGAGGTTTTCTGAAGTGATTTATATCGATTTTTCTAAAGCTTTTGATTCAGTGAACCATAGGCTTCTTATTTATAAATTGTTCCTTTTTGGTTTTCCTCCAAACCTACTTGATTGGATACTTTCCTACCTTTCTAATAGAACTCAAATGGTCTATTTTAACAATAAAATTTCCAAAATAAATATGATACTTGGGTTCTTCACTCTTTGGCTTAATGATTAACGATCTACCTAATGTTTAAAAATCATCAACTGTATTAATGTATGCAGATGATTTCAAGCTATGTTTGTCCATGTGTTTACCTAATTCATATAATGACCTTCAATTAGATCTTAATTGTTTGAATTCGTGGTGCATGAATAACATGTTCAATTTGAACTATTCTAAATGTAACTTTATGACCTTTTATCGTTGTAATCCATCTCTGTAATCTTATTCTATCGAAAATAACGCCCTTGAACGTATTTTTTAGTTCAGCATCCTGGCGTTTTATTTTATCACAAACTTAGTTTTAAAGACCATATATCTACTATATCTAACAAAGCCAGAAGTCGCCTTGCATTTATGAAGCGTTGGTCAAGGGAGTTTAATGATCCTTACACAGCAAAGCATTTGTATGTTTCTCTGGTTATGTTTTTACATAAACTAATTAATGGTGATGTCGACTCCCCTTTCCTTCTTTCCTTCTATCCTTCTCATCCGTTGTCCCTGCCAATATGTAGATCTAATTATGAACTTCATTATCCTTTCCGTGTTCTTTGTGACGATTATAATTAACTGTGTCACGTCTTACTGTTTGATAGCCCTAATGCAAGAAATTACGATAAACTTCCCTGCAGGAAACGGAATCAGTTTTGGACCAGTAAAATACTAGTTGGGGCAGGAAAGTTAACTAGTTAAACTTATGTCCATTACCTTGTAATGAACTGGTCCATTTTTCATAGGCTTATCATCGAAAACAACTAGTTCATTTGTTACCAGTTTTGCACTAGTTGCTGTTAACCAATTTACTGTTACAGCTGTTAAACCACACTAAAAAAAAATGATTTTCACCAAAAATGTAAAAATGTATCTCTCAACCACCAAGTCATTGGATTTCACTAGTACTTGACGATGCTTAATTTGACGCTCTCCTAGTAGCCAATTAGTAGGCGCGGTCCTTAGATGAATTCTGATAATTACTATGTTTTCAAATACGGTAAATAATAATTAAATGGAATTAAAACAAACTACTTTTTTCGAGGCAAGTCGCCCTCTCTAAGACTTGATTCCGGGTCCTTTGGATTTGTAGACGCACTAACTGATTGAGCCATACACGCATCACATTTTGTAATGCACTAACAAGGTTTATGAATTTTAGTGTGACATAATTCAAAAACAGTGATTTTTCACATATTTATTGCCTCGGACAAATTAAACTAAGTTAAAAAAAAACCAAAGCATCACCTAGATAGCAATAAACAAAAAAATAATTTACAGAGACTGCGGACTGAACCGAGGACCTCGTCAGTTTGATTTGTTTTGTGTTAAATTTTCCAAGACATTTACATTCTAGGCTATATTTTTGGATCATAAGTATTTCAATTGCAATTAGTTTAATTCCAGTTGTCTTTTAACTAGACTTTAACATGTATTTGTTCTACCAACTAAATATGTTTAAGGTTTTTTTTTGTCAGAAAGACCAGTCCGATACAAGTGGATTTTTTACTAGTTTTGTAATATTCACTCTTTCGACTACCAAAAATTTTCTAGACCCTTGTAGTCCAAATGCATCCAGACAAATTCCGGTTGCTTTATAATAGTTGTACGACTAGTTGTTTTTCAGACTAGTTCACATTTTTCCTGCAGGGTTATGTATTTTCCATTTTCTAATAATTTGTTAATTTCTATGTGAGCAGTTATTTCCTGTCTAATGTTATATCGTCATTTTCCATGTCCGCGATTTCGTTTACTTGCCCAAAACGGTATAAGGCCCTGCGCGTAAGGGAGCGTAAGGGTCATTTTTTTGTACTGATAATGATTGTTGAAATTATAAGTTTACATATCAGTTGGCAACACATATTAACAGAACTCTGTAAGCACTCATGTTAAGCTGGCATACTTTTATATGTCGATCTTCTTCCAATTTCGACCATCGAATAAACCACACGTATATATTTGAGCTTTCCGTGTTTTATTGCTTTGTCGGTCTTTAGGTCATTGCAACTCCAAAACCAACAGGTTATGGGCCCAGGACCCTAACTTCTAATAAAACTTTATTCGCGGAAATAAAAGTGTGAGACTAGCTTATTTGCAATAAATCGTGAACAAAAAAAAAAAAAAGTTGCGTGGACAAATAAAAAATGAGTGTCTCTCTGCAAATCGAAAAGTTATCCGATGATAATTACGATGTTTGGTGTATGTCTATGCGCAGCGTATTGATAACGGCTAATTTGTGGAGCGTGGTTTGCGGCAAGTTGGAAAGGCCAGCCACTGAACCAGCCCAAGCAGGCTGGGATATTGTTGACCAAAAGGCATTGGCATGCCTTATATTAAACGTAAAGTCCACCCAGTTGTTACACATAAAATCGTGTTCTTCAGCTAAGCAGGCCTGGGAAAAGTTAAAGAATATTCACTCTTCGGCGGGACCTGTTCAAAAGGTACAGCTCTACCAGCGGCTTCTGCGTTTAAACATGCAAAATGGTGACAGTGTAGTTCAGCATGTGAATTTATTTGCTGAAATCACAGAAAAACTGGCTGAAATGGAAATAAATCTTAATGATGAGCTAAAGGTGATAATGTTATTATCAAGCCTTCCCAACGAGTGGGAAAATTTTGTCGTCGCGATAGAAACACGTGACGCGTTGCCTTCTTTCGACCTGGTGAAGATAAAACTTCTAGAAGAAGGGGCGCGGAAAGCAGAAAAGGAGGAACGAGAACGTGCAGTGCAAGCTGTATATGCACACACACACACAACGTCCGATCAGGAGAGAACTGATAGAAAAATCAGCAAGCAAAAGGAAATCAAGAGAAGCGTGAAGAAAACAGAAAGACGCGCATTCAACGGCAAATGTTTCAAATGTGAACGAAACGGGCATCGAGCGGCTGAGTGTAGAAATAGCAACAACCCTCAGAAAGAATACAAGAGAGACGAGCAATCGAACTGTTTAATGCACTGCCGAGTAAAAGAGCAGCGAAAAACTGCGTGGTGCGTCGACAGCGGAGCAACCTCTCACATGAGTTGCGATATTAATTTGTTTATTTCAATTACAAAAATGGAATCAAAAATAATGCTAGCCGCTGAAAAATACATACAATCAGCCGGTATTGGGACGGTTAGATTACGAGAAAACAACAAGAACATTGAGTTGCAAAATGTATTGTATGTGCCGGAGTTGCACATGAATTTTTTCTCAGTGAGCAAGGCAGCATCATACGGAAATTTCACTACATTCCATAAAGAAGAAGCATTAATAAGAAACAGCGATGGACAAGTAATGCTGCGTGCGCGAAAAGAAAATAATTTATATGTTTACGAAATGGACAAAAGTTCCGAAAAGTTGTGTATGGCAAAAAACACGAATGAAATCGCAGTAAAGTGGCATAATCGATTCGGGCACGTAAATTTTTATAACTTAAAGAATTTATTCGAGAAAGAGCATGTGATCGGAATAAAGGTGGATAAAATGCCAGTAGAGATAAACTGCGATACTTGCAATATGGCAAAAATCAGTGCGTTACCATTTCCCCAAAAATCCGATCGTGTCACAACAAAGGTATTAGAACTAATACACACAGATGTGTGTGGACCGATGAATACAAAATCACTCGCAGGCAACCGCTACTTTGTGACTTTTATCGACGATTATTCCCGTAAAATTCATGTATATTTTATGCAATCAAAAAATCAAGTTTTTGAAAAGTTTCAATTATTTAAAAGCCACGTGGAGTGTCAAACGGACAAGAAAATAAAAGCCTTGCGAAGTGATAACGGAACTGAATACGTTAATAAAGAGTTTAATAATTTTCTGAACTACTGCGGCATCGAAAGAGAATTAACTGTGCCTTATACGCCTCAGCAAAACGGAATAGCTGAGCGTAATAATAGAACAATAGTTGAGATGGCGAAAAGTTTGCTGATACACGCGCATTTGGAGGAGTATTTGTGGGCAGAGGCAGTACAAACAGCAGCCTACCTCCGGAACAGGTGTCCATCACGAGCACTGGATGGACGGACTCCATTCGAATTATGGAAAAATCGGAAACCTTCAGTAAAACACCTGAGAGTGTTTGGCTCGCGTGCATTTGGGCTGGATAAAACCAAGAAAGGAAAGTTCCAGGCAAAAGGAAAAGAGTATACATTTGTCGGTTACTCTTTTACAGCAAAGGCTTATCGGCTATACGACAGAGAGAGGCGTACTATCATAGAGCGGCGGGATGTCAAGATTATCGAGGGTGAGTTTTCAAACAAATCAAATGAAAGTCACATCGCCTCAGACATAAATGATAATTTTGATTCAAATATTATTCATTTGGAGCCAATCACAACACAAGAAGGTACTACTGCAGCAGAAGAGAGCATGGGCGACATTGAGGAGGAACCTACCACCATCAGCGATCCAGAAGATGACGAAGACGGCGGCATGGAAGTTCGTAGGCGCCAAGGTAGGCCAAGGATTATTCGCACGGGTCAGCCAGGCAGGCCAAAAAAACAGTATACGCTTTACAACCTCAACGGTGTCGAGGATCCTGAAACTCCGTCGACAGCAGCAGAGGCATTGCGTGGGCAACATGGCGAAAAATGGCAGGATTCTATGCAGGCGGAGTACAACGCTCTTATAAGGAACAACACATGGACCTTAGTAGACTTACCTACTGGCCAAAAGGCCATTGGTGCGAAATGGGTTTTTCGCATAAAACGGAACCAAAAGGGAGAGATCGAAAGGTTCAAATCCAGGCTTGTTGCTCAAGGTTGTGGGCAGCAATATGGAGTCAACTACTGGGAGACCTACTCTCCAGTTATAAGATACGAGACAATTCGTTTATTATTTGCAATAGCTGTGGAGAAACAGTTACATATGCATCACGTGGACATTTCGAATGCATATTTAAACAGCAAACTTAACGAAGAGGTGTTTATGAGACAACCACCACAGTTTGTAGACGCACAAAATCCACATAAAGTCCTAAAGCTAAACAAGGCACTTTACGGACTCAAGCAATCTGGAAGGATCTGGAATGATACACTGAACGAAGCTTTACGAGACATAGGACTTAAAAGATGCAAAAACGAGCCTTGTTTGTATGTGAATCAAGTTGAGAAGTACAGCTACGTAGCAGTCTACGTAGATGATCTGATTATTATCAGTTCCAACGAGGAAAACATAGCCGCAATTAAGCAGAAGATTGCGGGAGTATTCGACATGCAGGACTTAAATCAGCTGAGTTTTTTCCTAGGGATGGAAATACGGCGAGATGGCAATCAAGGAGCTATCAGAATGAGTCAGAGAAGATACATCGAAAGCATACTAGCAGCTTGGAGTATGCAAGATTGCAGGAGAGCTGCAACACCATTAGATTCTGGGTTCCACACTTGCTGCAAAGAAGAAACATGTGTCAAGGTAAATGTAACCCATTATCAGTCATTAATTGGTTCGCTTATGTATTTAGCAGTTCTGAGCCGCCCCGACATCCTGCATGCAGTAAGCAAGCTGTCGCAACGAAACACAGATCCCCATGCGGAACACGAGACTGCAGCGCGTCACGTTTTGCGGTATCTAAGCGGTACACTGGGTCTGTGCATCGAATATCGAAGGTCAGGGGAGCCTGTGAGCGGATTCGCTGATTCCGATTGGGCCAACGACACACTCGACAGAAAATCGTATTCTGGGTATGCGTTCTTTCTGGCCGGCGGCGTTTTTTCATGGACTTCATCGAAGCAGAGCATAGTATCCTTGAGCAGCACTGAGGCGGAGTACGTCGCATTATCTACGGCTGCCCGAGAAGCAGTATATTTACGGAGACTACTGGATGAGATGGGATGGCAAAACTCTGGGCCAATGACGATCTATGGCGACAACCAAAGCTCGCACCATATCGCTCGAAATCCCATCAACCACAAGCGCACTAAGCATATCGATTTGAAATACCACTTTATCAGAGAGAAAGTTGAAAACTATGAAATTGAATTAAAGTACGTTCCCTCTGAACATAACGTTGCAGATGTATTAACCAAAATCTTAAGTAAGCAGAAGCACACAAAATTTGTAAAGATGTTAGGATTAAATGATTAATACAAATGTATGATATTGAACTTAAGCAGAAGTGTTGAAATTATAAGTTTACATATCAGTTGGCAACACATATTAACAGAACTCTGTAAGCACTCATGTTAAGCTGGCATACTTTTATATGTCGATCTTCTTCCAATTTCGACCATCGAATAAACCACACGTATATATTTGAGCTTTCCGTGTTTTATTGCTTTGTCGGTCTTTAGGTCATTGCAACTCCAAAACCATTGCAACTAAAAACTTCAAAACCTTTATAAAAAATAATACACTTCATTCAAAAACATAACAATCTTGGTCCGTTTGGGTAGCTGGATACCTGCGTTTAAATTTGAGTTTCTTTATGAATAATAAAAGACAAATTAGCCGCCGTTTTCGTCGATTATGCATCGGAGGGTTAAACATAGTGGTGCCTGCAAGGGACAAATAACTCACACCCTTAACAGTGCTTCGGAGTTTTCTCAAAGATGTTATGGTGTAGAAACATTGCAACTAAAGCTGAATCGTCTAGTAGCCACTGCATGAATTAATTCAATGAATTCTTTTAAAATTTTGTTGCTTTAGTAGTAGGTTGTTTATTGTTTGTGTTTTGTTTTTCTTTGTTGCTTATTTATAACTGGCTGTACATATTTAAGGTTACATCAAAACAAATAAACAAACAAAAATTGGTTACAACGACAATGGCTTTTATGCCGTCAGTCGGTTAATTTAGTTAAATTAGATTCTAAAATTGTTCTAAAATAATTTTTTTTCTGCAATTACTGCCTTTTGTAATGAAGAATGCCAGATTCTCCCAGTTTTACCCATTTAGAAGACTGTGGAGATCCGATTCGCAAAGGGTGGTTTTCGTAAAACATGTAAAAATAATCTCTCTCAGAATAGGGCAGATTGCAATGAAGTGTTGAACATCCTCGATTTCTCGCATGTTGCAGAGGCTGCATTCCAGTGATGTGTTGCTGCTGTATGGCCTGCCATTTAGAGGTAAGGTCTCGGTTCTAGCTTGGAAGATATGTTTTATGAGTTCTCCTTTATGTTGATCGTGGAAGTAGTTATACCCGTTACTCGTAGAGTAAAAGGGTGCCACGAGGTGCCACGCCACACGGTTGAGTTTTGGCCGGGTACTAAGTCGATAGTTCATGTAGAATGAGTTTTAAAAGGACTTCGGTGGGCATGTGATCAGAAAGAAGTTGAGCACCTACCACCAAATCTTTCACCACATCGTGCCACTTTCCTTGTATGAGACAGTAGTCAATAGTCGACCTTGCTGCGCCCCTTATAAAGGTATATTCTCCTTCTTGGTCACCGATTGTCCTGCCGTTCATTACCGTCAGTGATTCGCACATCTCAACAATTTTTGCGCCTTTTTTGTCTGAGATTTCGTCCTTAGATTTACGAATCGTGCTACTGGTCCTGAGGTCTATATTTGTGAGTTTTGATGTGGCTTGTGCTTTTCCGATGCGAGCATTTATATCCCCAATAATCATTAGGTTATTGCAACCTGCTGTCAGTCCGAAATCGTACACCTTTTCGAAATCTGCTTGCCAGTTATTGCAGTTAATGTATACTGGGAGTATATGTAGTTTTTCGTCTTTCGTGTTTATTTCGATGACTTCTGCGTTTTCCTTGCTCGTAAAGGTAATGTGTCCTTCGTTCACCAGCTGCTTTCGGATTCCGTAAGCACTTCCTCCGCTGGCCCGTCCACGGGCTGCTACTCTCACTGCTGGTATCCAATGCAGCAAGTAATCAGGAAAGTAATTTGCAATACTCGTTTCGTCGTTGGTCAGAAAAGTTTCAAATAGTAGAAAAATATCGAATTGTCTTACAAAATTAAAGAATTGTTTAAATAATGTCTTATTTGCTAAGCCAGCTATATTATACGACACAATTTTAACATTAAGGGACGGTACTACATTGGGGACATTTAGTTTTTTGAATTTAGTTTGCTCAATATAACTTCGTAGTCGAGGGCTAATTTAAATGAGGTACCATATATATTCTCCAGGACATTTTGTGCTAACTCTTCTCCACACATCAGCGTGCCGTCTTTATTCCAGTAGAACCATCTACCTTCTATAACCATGCGATCGTTTCTAACAGTGACCTTAAAGTTTTTGTGGCTTTCCAGAATGTCCCGGCGGAGGCCTAGCATCACGCGCGAAAGTCTCCTTTCGATGTTCAGATCCTGTTCGATTGAGACTCGCGTTCCTTTCAGGTTTTTGGTGTGCTTAAGGATGGTCTGTACTGCGCTTACTGTGTTAAGTTCAACCAGAACAGACGTCGGCGTCGTGCAGCTTCTTTACCGAGTCTATCTCCATACGGTCCTTTATCAACAATTTCGGATTTTAGACCTCGGATAATTATATTTTTTCTTTTATTTGCTTCTTCTAGTTGTAGAAGTTTTGCATGTTTGTTTTCGTTGTCGCTTTTGATTTTGATAATCTCTGCCTGCAATATTTTGTTTTCTTCTGTTAGCGAGAAGAGAGACATTCTACATTTTGCTGAATCGTATCCATTTTTGTGGCAATCGAGTTAACGTCCGATTTTGAAGCTAGTTCTTTGAGCTTTGAGTCGAACATACCCTCCAGCATGGATTTCAAATCTTTAAGATCTACCAGGTTGCCAGTGTTTGTTGGTGTAAAATTATTTTGCGGGGGAGTGTCTGATCGACTCTGTTTTGAGACGCTAGCAGGTGTTGCATTGAATGTCCCGGCCTGACCGGTACCCTGAGGCTTAGTAGGGGTCCTGGCGAGTCCTGACATTTTTATTTAGTTTTGTGCAGAGATGAGATTTAACAGTATGCCTAAAACAATGCTTTACATTTTTTCTAAACTTTTCTATACGCCACCTATTGTCTAAAGCTGGGACCGTAGATTAGACTTAGCTATTATTCTGGTGGGCGTTCGATAATCAAGAGCTTTAGATCCGACTCACTGTGATTTCTTCTCAGCTGTTTAGTTCCGTCACTAGTTTTGTTTGCGCCTAATCATTGCCGGTCTTCTGAGTGTTTTTTATTTTGGTTTTCCTCCTTTGCCGTCGGTTTCCACCAACAAAAATGATCCGTTTGAGTGAAAAGCCGCGTTTCCAGGTCTGTTTGAGAGGGGCGATACCAAGTGATTTTAGCCAGATCCGGATGTGTTTGGCCAGAGATTTCACGGTGCCGATGTAGCCCCTACCAAGTGACAGTGTTTAGGTACGTCCAGCAGGGCTTTTGGCAGACCAGGAGTGTTATGTTTTGAAAAGAATTCACGAGCGACTTTTCGCACGTCCGTACAGTGTATCTTCTTCCTATATCTATATGCTTTTTTTTGCTTTATGTGAATGAATTAATTACAATTTTGAGTTTAATAGAATTGAATGATTTTGAATTTTGAGTTTAATCGAATGAATGACTGAATGACATGAATTCCAAAATAATTCAAACGAAATTCTAATATGAAGAAGAAAGGGCCATCATTTTGTGGTTTAACCTGCCTACATTTTATACACTATGCAGCTAACATTGATTTTTCAGGAAGGCACAAAAAAATTCTGGCAAAATCAAAAAATTCATAAAATTTATTCATTCGTTCATTCAATTCGAAATGAATATAAAAATAATACCAAAAGTTTCATTATCTGAAATCTTGTTTAGATGGGGAAGCACTTTCCCCTATTAACCATATTCCCGTTTGTAATGACAATTACCATGATGCCTGGGAAAATCGATTTTTATTTTAATAAATATTATAATGGGCTTTACCTACCACTCTTCCTGTATTGTGTGTAAAAATCTTGATTTTGTCCCACATTTAGTTTTTAAGATAAACAAATATGTAACAAAAATAGAAGTGGATTTTGCGGAAGTACAGTCAACCCCAGTTTTAGATGAAATATTTTAATGCGATTTTTGTTAGAAAGTTTTCCAATCATGTCGCTGTGAAATGGTTTTGGTTTTACTCAAAAATGTTTTGAAAATTTTGTTATGCAGTTTCAAACACATTCGCTCGGGAAATTTTTTGTCTTTGTTTTGTAAAGTGCATTTTATTACCCCCAGCCTTAAATTACTGGCTGTTTTGCTTAAACCTTAATAGTTTAACATGTAAATGAGGCATTTGGTACAGAAAAATGTCACATATTAGCATTCCTACAGGATAAATTAACAATAAAAGACGGGTTCAAAAAATATCAAACGCCCACAATCGCCCACTAACGATTTTAAAATGTGTTTGGCGCCCACACCTTTTAAGATTTCCGAGAAGTATAAATGCAATTTTGTTGTGTATATTGTGTATATATACCTATCGAAATGTAGAAGACAAATCGGACCATTCATTAAAAAGTTCTGCGCAATCAAAAAAATTGTATATATCCATCTCCCTCGCACTCCCTTTAACTGAGTGACGGGTATTAAATAGTCGGGACACCAACCCGAATATAGCGTTCTCTCTTGTTATACCCTTGCAGAGGGTATTATAATTTCAGTCAGATATTGTAACGCAGTGAAGGAGACGTTTCCGACCACATAAAGTATATATATTCTTAATCAGCACCAATAGCCGAGTCCATCTAGCCATGTCCGTCTGTCCGTCTGTCCGTTTCTATGCGAACTAGTCTCTCAGTTTTAAAGCTATCGCAATGAAACTTTCCCAAAAGTCTTCTTTCTATTGCAGGTAGTACATATGTCGGAGCGAGCCGGATCGGACCACTATATCTTATGGCTCCCATACGAATAATCAAACAAATATAAGAAAATTCATTGTAACTTTGCTAGAAGTAGGCGTTTTGATTTCTGACAACTTAAAAAGGTATTTCTTTTATCTGCAAGGGTATATAAGCTTCGGCTGGCCGAAGCTAGCTTCCTTTCTTGTTTTTGTCATAAAAATAAGCAAACATTACTCAAATTTGTTAGTTTAGCTGAGGATCAAACTAATTAGAAACTAATATCGGGGCAAAATCATGTGGAAATATGTTTTATTCAAGTTTAAAGCTTTTTGGCTCGATACATTTTTTTGTGGAAATGCCCATATGGGTCCCATATTTTGGGCATGGCTTTAATATTCTATATATATAAGTTATATATTCCGTTTAAGTAAAGTTCAGAAAACCAATCAATTAAATAGTACCAGAACATCAGGATGATTAGAATAAACAGGTCTAAATGCACCTGGCCTTCTATCTCTATTTGCATGACCTAATCAAACAATGGATTGAAATCAAATTATATGGACCAACAATGTTTAATATCTTAAGATATGTTATGTATAATCCTTTCAAATTAATCCTTATAGTGCATTGTGTTGTATGTATTCATTGCCTAGTGCTGATAGTGAATACCTGAGCATGGTTGATTGCTTTCATACCGAGGGGTAGAGTAAAATTGCCTTTAAATTGAAAATTGTCTAAAATTTTAAATCTATCTTTATTTTAAAGTGATATAAAAAAAATATTTTTTTGGACTTGAAATATTATGATAAATTGTCCGAAGTGTATGGTAAAGATGCCATGATCGCCAATGTCAGCGCTGGTTTGCCAAATTCAGGAGATTTGGAGATTTTGGAGTTAAAGACGCCCCACGTTCTGGTCGACCATCGGTGGTTTTTGACGAACAAATTCAGGCTTTGCTGGATGAAAACCGGCGTTATTCAACGCGGGAGATGTCAGAGAAGCTCAGTGTGTCGCATACAACGGTTGAAAACCATTTGAAGAAACTTGGCTACGTAAACAAGCTCGATGTTTAGGTTCCGCATAACTTAAAGGAAATTCACCTAACTAAGCGTATCAATATCTGCCACTCTCTGCTGCAACGGATTAAAAACGATCCTTTTTTGACGAAAAGTGGGTTGTTTACAATAATGTCCAACGAAAAAGATCATGGAGAAAGAAAGATGAGCCAGCCCAAGCCACACCAAAGGCCGATATCCATCAGAGGAAAGTTATGCTGTCTGTTTGGTGGAATTGGAAGGGTGAAGTGCACTTTGAGCTGCTGGGACGGAATGAAACCATCAATTCAGATGTGTACTGTCGCCAGCTATCCAATTTGGCGGAAAAAATTAAAGAAAAGGAGCCGGCACTAGCTAATCGCAAGGGTATAGTCTTTCAGCATGACAACGCTAGGCCCCACACATCTTTGGTCACTCGGCAAAAATTAACGGAGCTGAATTGGGAAGTGCTACCACATCCACCTTATAGTCCGGACTTAGCACCTTCAGATTACCATTTGTTTCGCTCTCTTCAAAACTCTTTGAATGGTAAAAACTTTGATTTAGATGAGGCTATCGAAAACCACTTGTCTCGATTCTTTGCTGGAAAAGACCAAAAGTTCTTCGAGCGCGGAATTATGCAGCTGCCCGAGAGATGGTCATTAGCGGTCGAACAAAACGGCCAATACAAAATTGATTAATTATAAGTCCTGATATAAATAAATCATCTTTGAAAATATTGAAAAAAACGACATGACTTTCTTGCCAACCCAATAAATGGATTTATGACTTTGAAAGAGTGCCACAACCAGAGTTTTTGAGATATTCTATGTAAGTTTAGTTCTGACAGTTTCTACATAATTTCCTAACAAAGTAAACTTGGTTTCATAAAAATAAGATCTACACAGCGACCTGTGCACTATGGGCAAAAAATTCGAAAGATAGGCATTTTTAAATTTTTTTTGTTCTTTAGTATTACATAAATGACCTTCTGTGGTTATTTACAATACTTAAAATAACCCAAAATCCATTTTCAAAGAATTTTATTTGGCGTTTTTAGCTATTTTTTCCCTTAAGAAAATCGAAAGTTTGAAATAGAGTCACACGTTTTCAAAAAGGGACGAGAAACTTTGTAGTTTTTGCACCGCGATTTCTCTGGCTATTGTAAACAAACCAAAAAAGTTGAAATATAGATACAAAGAGTGAAGGTTTGTGAAATAAATTATAAACACTGAATTTTTATTATATGTGCTTTTTTGTACATTTGTTCAATGTGTTGTTGCTTAGTTTTTAGATGACTAATAAGAAATGTATTTTTATACCCGTTACTCGTAGAGTAAAAGGGTATATTGTATTCGTGCAAAAGTATGTAACAGCTAGAAGGAAGCGTTTCCGACCCCATAAAGTATATATATTCTTGATCAACATCACTAGCCGAGTCGATCTAGCCATGTCCTTCTGTCCGTTTATACGCAAACTAGACTTTCAGTTTTTAATCTTTTAGGATGAAACTTTCCAAAAAGTATTCTTTCTATTGCAGGTAGTATATAAGTCGGAACCAGCCGGACAGGACAAAGTTTCTACGCAAACTAGACTTTCAGTTTTTAATCTATCAGGATTAAACTTTTCCAAAAGTCTTCTTACTATTGCAGGTAGTATATTAGTCGGAACCAGCCGGACAGGACAAAGTTGTCCTATCATATAGCTCCCATTGTAACAACCGTAAAAATGTTTGTAAAAAAAATTGATCTTTGGTGGCTCTTGACATATTGCTCCTAATATACCTTAAGATTCCGTATATCGAATTTAATTTTATCAAAATAGGACGACTGTATCTGACTATATCTGGGATCAAAACGTAAGGCTACCTTCCTACCAGAGAGGATTATTATTGCTTAATTTACCGACACTTGCAAATCGTAGAAAAATGCTTGGTACTATTTGTATGCATAATCTTATAAGAGGTGATATTAATTCTGTAGAACTTGTAAGCCGCCTAACTTTTAATGTTCCCGTTAGACGAACACGAAATTATTTCCTCTTAATTTGCCACGATGTACATCAAATATTAGTCAGCACGAGCCCTTTCGCGTTCTTTGTAATAATTATAACATACTTTATCATTTAATTTGCACTTCAACTTCTATTCCGGTAATAAAAACTAATATTATATTATAATTATTATATAAATTCCAATTCGATAATAATAATTGTATGTTTTACAATGGCTCATTCCATGTGAACCGTGACAGGCAATTTGTCTGTCTGTCTGTCGAATTAATAACACTGTGCAACATTAAAAATGTACCTCGATGGATGCTACATTTTTAAATTCGTTATATTTCATGTTTTTTGAAATAATGGTCACAATTTGGTAAACTTGGTAAATCCAATAGACCTAACATATCTGGACTATAATTACTAGATTCTAACTCTTTTCTTGACTTAACATGCCGCAATGAGGAAATTAGAGGATCAGAAGATGCAGCCAACATATTGAACAGATCCTCATTTTCCCTCATTCTTGATGTCTTAAATGTATTCAGCAATCTGTATTCGATTTATGCTCTTCTTCGGAAAGCTCTCCAATTGGCAAACTCTGGTATTCGATTATTTCTTTTCCATGCGCCAATATCTTATGGACTGTCGGGGTCAATTTCTTTTGTGGATACAATTTCTCTAAAAGTGATGCCGTTTTTGAGGCATATTCTCCATATTTTGTAGAGTTAATTCCAGTGATTCGAGTTACAACTTCATGTTGTTCAAAAAATCTCCTCGAAGTATTTCCACCATTTGAGTTTCCGTATCCGTATTTAGGGAAATCTACTTTTAATCCAACTTCCTTGAAAAAATCGTTCTGTATTCTCTTCTTTCTGATGCTTTCCTTATCCTTGTTTGATGTGTTTTCTTCAAAGTGTTCATTTTCGTTTGGAATAGTATACGCAAGAACTCCATACACCTTATCCGAGCATGTAAGGGTGAAATTCCGTATTCATCATTTTCCTCATCTGTAGAATCGTTCAAATAATTTTTCTTGTTTTCAAGTCGCGCAAGGAGAAGGAAAATCGAGTCGTGTTTCTTTTGGCCTCCTCGCAAAGTCTTTTAAATATCGCAAAAAAACCAATAAAACCTGCCAAAAACAATTGAATTTTTTTCGTGAACACAAATAGTGCAACGAGAATATCAAAAACTGTGGTTTTATATTGTGAAACCGTGAACATTTGTGATTAAAAAATTCTAAATTTTAACTCGCAGGCACAAGCCGAAAATCACTCAATAAAACAAGCACGAAACACTCGAAAACCAAAAGAAAACTAAAGTGTCTTGCACTAGCTAAAGAAGTGTATAACGAAACAAGAGAAGACACTCAATTAACACAAGTCACTCATAAACAAAACACTCAGCCATGCCTGCCCCCAAACGAGCACGAGAAGCCACGGCCACCGATCTGAAAACTGGTCGGGACTCAGATGCTCCTTCACCACATTTTATCCAGCTTCTCGATCGGCTTATTGGGGACAAACTGAAGGCCCATGCGGAGCAGCAGACCGAACAACTAACGTCTGTAATGCGTTCTTGCGAAGAGCGTATTTTAACTTCACTGGAGGGGAAGCTGCGCGACGTTTGCGACCAAGTGGTTCAACTCGCAAGTCGGGTAACACAACTGGAGGAGGAGCTGAAAGAGTTGCAGGCTCTAAAGTTGAACTTCGACAAGTTGGAGGCCAAAGTGGAGAAGGTGCACTCGCGAGGTGATGACATACAACATCTGGAGTTCGAAATTGCAGATATGCGAAGTATGGAGAAGCAAGTGGGTGAGCTGTCCGCAAAAATATCTGCTCAGGAAAATGCTGATGTCCAGTGCGAAGTTTGATTGCACGGTGTGCCCTACAAAGAGGGCGAATCACTAAAAAGTCATTTTTAACACACTCTCCTTTTCACTTGGAATCACAGTCGTACAGTCGTACTCACAAGAAAACGCTAGTTCTGGGGCTGTTGGGTTTTGATTCAGATGCGGCAATTTATTTAAACGAACAATTAACGAAGGAAAACTACAACATTTTTAAAAAAGCAATGACACTGAAAAAACAAAAGCTCCTATCAGCTGTTTTTTCTCGTCGTGGCTTTGTTCACGTTAGAATGCATGGGAGAGAAGATGTTATGTGTCTGGAGACCATGCATAAGCTTTATCAGCTGCAGTTCGAATTGTCTCCAGAACAGCTGTCCGCGTCTAGTTCGTTTCGCACATAAAATTAGCCTAAAATTATGCTTAGATTTTTTTTGTCTTTTTATTTTTCATAGTAATTATTATTTTATCTTTAGAACATTAATTGTGTGTGTAGTTTACATTGAATTGCGTGTATTTTTATGTATTAAGTATGGATAGTCTACTCATCTCCAGGACAAGCAGCCAGGTAGTAATCAGAGTTCTAGCCAAACAAAAACCAGGCTTAAAAGTAATACACTTGAATGCACAAAGCTTAGCAAAAAAGATTGAGGAATTCCGTTTCTTATTTATAAACTCGAATATTGATGTTATCTGTGTATCTGAAACGTGGTTTGTCTCAGGTATTAGTGATATGTCAATTATGTGTGAAAGTTTTAATCTTTTTCGCTCCGATCGTAGTGGTCGAGGTGGAGGAGTTGCAATTTATATAAACAAGAAACTAAATGCTAAAACGGTATGTGTCCAACCAAAGAATATATATATTGAATATATATTCCTAAATATCTTAAACAAAAGAGATAACACATCAATTTTAATGGGCTGTATCTACAGACCACACAAAACAACTGAATCCTCTGAGCTGATTGAGATGTTATCTACCCTCTCATTAAAATACACAGACGTAATTCTTGCTGGCGATTTCAACAGTAATATTTTAATTGAAAAGCATTTGTCAAACGATATGGAATCACTTGGCTTATTTCCTGTTAACTTTAAATATCCTACACATTTTCCAATACCTGCAACACCCTACTTGATGTATTCTATGTTAGTGACCGTACAAAAAATCAGAATTATGACCAAATATCGTTGCCTGTCTTTTCCAAACATGATCTGATCTTTTTCACTTACAACATTAAGCTTGACCATAATGACTATTACATAGAGTATAGGGACTTCATCAACATAGACTACACTTCACTTAGCGCTGATTTAGACTCTTGCGACTGGACCTCCATAAATTGAGGTTAGCACTCAGCTAGAAATTTTGCAACGGAAAGTTAAAATCCTGTACGACAGAACGGTTCCTTTGAAGCGCAAAATGTGTAAGCACAGCGCCAAATCGTGGTTTAATTCTAATATAAAACAAGAGAGAACGCTATAGTCGGGTTGGTGTCCCGACTGTCTAATACCCGTCACTCAGCTAAAGGGAGTGCGAACGCTGTACTCGGGTTGGTGTCCCGACTATCTATTGGGGCTAAAGGGAGTGCGAGGGAGATAGATATATAAACAATTTTGATTGCGTATAACTTTTTAATGAATGGTCCGATTTGAAAAATGTCTTCTACATTTCGATAGGTATTAATAAACACTATAAAATTGCGCTTATATATTTTTAAAATCTTAAAAGATGTGGCCTCCAGACACATTTGAAAATCGTTTGTGGCGATTGAGGGCGTTAGGGGGGGCGTGGCACCTCGATGAAACAAAATTGCGCTGCGTAGGAAGCCCAAGAATATGTGTGTGAAATCTCAACCTTCTAGCTTTTATAGTTTCCGAGATCTCAGCGTTCATACAGACAGACAGACAGAGAGACAGACAGACAGACAGACAGACAGACAGACAGACAGACAGACAGACAGACGGACGGACGGACAGACGGACATGGCTAGATCGACTCGGCTAGTGACCCTGATCAAGAATATATATACTTTATGGGGTCGGAAACGCTTCCTTCTAGCTGTTACATACTTTTGCACGAATACAATATACCCTTTTACTCTACGAGTAACGGGTATAAAAACTAATACAAAAGCGCGACAAATCGTATGCGAAATGGAAATGCTGCAAGACAGATACCTTTTATAACGAATTCAAATCAAATAGGAAATGGGTAAATGAAACCATTGCTGAGGCGAAACGAAATCACTTTATACATAAATTCCGACATTCTAAAAACAATAAAAATACATGGTCAATTTTAAGGGAATTGGGGATCGGCAATATTAAACCAACATTAAGCTGTGATACTGATCTTGATGATCTAAATCATAAGTTCCGTGCCTGAAACCACTTATAACACCTACCTGACACCCTCTGAGCCTTGTGATAGAAATAGCTGTGATGCTATTTATACCCGTTACTCGTAGAGTAAAAGGGTATATTGTATTCGTGCAAAAGTATGTAACAGGGAGAAGGAAGCGTTTCCGACCCCATAAAGTATATATATTCTTGATCAGGATCACTAGCCGAGTCGATCTAGCCATGTCCGTCTGTCCGTCTGTCCGTCTGTCTGTCTGTCTGTCTGTCTGTCTGTCTGTCTGTCTGTCCGTCTGTCCGTATGAACGCTGAGATCTCGGAAACTATAAAAGCTAGAAGATTGGCATTTTGCATACAGATTCTAGGAGTTCCTACGCAGCGCAAGTTTGTTTCAAAAAGGTGCCACGCCCCCTCTAACGCCCACAATCGCTTATATACGATTTCAAAAATTTCAATATTTCGGAAAAGTAAAAATGCAGTTTTATTGTGTTTATCAATACCTATCGAAATGTAGAAGAAATTTTTCAAATCGGACCATTCGTTAAAAAGTTATGCGTGTTCAAAGTTTCTATCTCGATCTCCCTCGCACTCCCTTTACCTGAGTAACGGGTATCTGATTGTCGGGGCACCCGACTATAGCGTTCTCTCTTGTTTTAGTTTTAATTGTGTCAGCCAGTGCGATGTCCTTAACTCAATCCTAAGCATTAAATCTAATGCAACGGGTTTAGATGATTGAAATCCGAAATTTTTAAAATTAATCCTTCCCAAAATTCTTCCAGTAATAACGCACATTTTTAACTGCTCCATCACCACTTCTACGTTTCCCGCATCCTGAAAAATAGCAAAAAAAATACCAATTCCCAAATCAGCTACAGAATATCGACCTATTGCTATCCTGCCTTTTTTGTCAAAAGTTCTTGAAAGGTTAATTGCTAACCAGATCGTGAGTTTTATGGATGCACACAATGTCTTTTCAGAAAAACAGTCCGGTTTCCGGAAGAACAGAAGTTGCACAACAACTGTTATAACAAGAAAGGAAGCTAGCTTCGGCAAGCCGAAGCTTATATACCCTTGCAGATCATTCTATTAATTTACATTCGCAAAAATTTTAAATTTCCTATTATTTCACATAAATTTTTCGATCGTTTCTATGGCAGCTAAATGATATAGTAGTTCGATCTTTTTAAAATTAAAATCGAAATTCGGAAATATTTAAAAATAGTCATATCCCAGAGTAGAAGAGAATGTAATAAAAATCAACAAAGATATCGTTTTTTTCCTATTAATTTCCATTTAATTTTTCGACCGTTCCAATGGCAGCTATATGATATAGTGATCCGATTTTTTAAATATTTAATTCGAAATTCAGAAATATATAAAAAATAATATTCTCAAGATTAGAAGGTAATACTTCAAAAAACACCGAAGCTAGAATTTTTTTAATGTTTTTTTTCCGATCCTTCCTATGGGAGCTATAGGATATAGTTGTCCGATCCGGTCGGTTCCGACTTATATACTACCTGCAACAGTAAGAAGACTTTTGGGAAAGTTTCATCCCGATAGCTTAAAAACTGAGAGACTAGTTTGCGTAGAAACAGACAGACGGACGGACAGACGGACATGGCTAGATCGACTCGTCTAGTGATGCTGATCAAGAATATATATACTTTATGGGGTCGGAAACGTCTCCTTCACTGCGTTGCAAACTTCTGACTGAAATCATAATACCCTCTGCAAGGGTATAAAAATCACTGAAGATATTAGATTACAAATTTCAGTAAGGCTTTTGACACGGTAAATACTATTAACTAAACTAAGTCGTCTTTATATGTTTTCAACCTCTGCAGCAAGTTTTATGAAATCATACTTATCTCAAAGATCACAGCTAGTAGCTACACAAGCCTCTAAACCATCTATTCTGTCCGTAAAACGTGGTGTACCGCAGGGGTCCATTCTTGGTCCCCTTTTGTTCAGTCTATATGTTAATGATTTGCCAAATATTCTATCAAAATGTGACATGCATATGTATGCCGACGACGTCCAACTATATGTAAGCTGTCCTGTTAGCCAAATTAATGAATGTGTTCGTGTCTGTAACAGTGAATTAGACAGGGTATGTAAATGGGCAGAGCGCAATGGATTATCCTTAAACCCCCTCAAATCAAAATGCATAGTAATATTTAACCGATTTTTTAACACAGATCATCTGGAAAAACTTTGCTTGAATGGTCAACCAATAAACTATGTAGATCGAGCGAGCAACTTGGGGTTTACAATAAATTCCACTCTTTCCTGGAGTAATCATGTAAATTGTACGATTGGGAAAATGTATGGGATACTTAGACAACTAAACGACACGAAAACCTTTTTACCAATAAATTTAAAAATGCTCGTTGCGAAAACTAAGCTGACACCATTACTATTTTATGGAGTCGAAGTCTTCGGAAATTGTGACGCTACTAGCCAGCATATACTCCTTGTAGCTTTCAACAATGTAGCAAGATCTATATTTAATCGCGGGCGCACAGATCGAATCTCTGACGCAACTTTACAATTTTTGACATGCCGCTCAAAGCTTGGATCGAGTTCAAAAGACTAATACTGCTGCTCAACAACTGCCGAGCCAAAATATCTTTTTAGCAAGCTAAAATTCAGCGCTTCCAACAAAACAAATAACCTAATTTGTCAAGCCGTAAAACACACCTATGCCGAGAAAAACTTGTTTATCTGTGCTGTACGTTCTTGGAACAAACTACCACATCCACTAAAATCAATTAAATCTGCCACGCAATTCAAAGAAAAATTACTCACACATCTTTCAAACTAGTAATAAATTTAAAACAAAACTTTAGTTTTTAAGAAATCAATGTTTGTAATGTCATCCAGCTTTAATGTATTTGCAATAGAACAATGTAGTTAAGAAATTTATTTATGTTCATGAATCTGACAAATTGTGACCAGAGCTTTAATTTATACGTATTTTTTGTACTTGTAGCGTTAGGAAGAAATAAAGCTAAAATTAATTTAAATTAAAAAAAAAAAAAGATCCCTTTAAAAAAAACATTTCTTGAAACAAAGGTGAGGTCGTTTTCGGCAAAAATTCAAGAAGGAATTTTCTAGATTTTAGGGTAATTCTCCGATTTTTTTTTATGAGTGTATTAGTGCAAAAATATGTGGCGTTGCCGACCTCATAAAGTATATGAGTATATTCTTGATCAGGATCAGTAGCTTGATTGGCTTTAAGCATGCAGATTCTACAGGTCCATACGCAACGCAAGTTTGCTTTATCAATGTGCCACGTTCCTTCTAACGTCCACAAACCCTAAAAACTGTGGCGCTCACAGTTTTGATGCTAAAATTTAAACTGAAATGTATTTGTTTCGTCAATACACGCCTACTCTAACGCCCTTAAAGCTAAAACCTTAACTAAAACGCCTACATTTCCGCATAGGAGCAAATAAGTGGAAAAAAAGAACTTTTAAATTAATTCAAATCGCAATTTAGAACGATTATAACAAATCGTGCTTTACGGCATCGAAAGAGGGTAGATTAAACTAATTTGTTGTATATTTTAAGTGTTAAAATATAATGCGATTTTCTTTGCAATTGATAGTTTATTTATAGCCCTTTAACTTTTAACAAATCAAAATAAAAACTGATCTTTAAATTGACAAACAAAGCGAATGTTACCTAGTTTCACCTTAATATTTATACTGGGTTGTAGGGAATTCAATTCTTGTTCATATGAATGTTATTTGAAGGTGCACTTTTGCGCACATTTTCTTAAATCTGTATTTAAAGGCCTAGACCTAAAACGTCAAAACACACGCAAAATTGGTGCACAAATGTCAATTACGATGAAGTTTCTAAAGAACGGTATACAGGTATATTTTCTAATTATATATATGTAATTAAAAAATTATTTTAGATTATCTTTTCAAAAGAATAACTTTGTTAAAAATTATTTTTGTATTTTTTTTGTTTCTTATATGGATTTTAATAATAAAAATTCGATTACACCTAAGAAAAAATAAAAAGGTACTTAATTTGTTTTGGGAAATCATATTCTTTTCATTATAAACCGAAATAAAAAAATTATTTTTTTTAATTATTTTAGTGCAAAAAAAAAAAATTTTTTTTTCTTAAAAAAGTTACGGCCATTTTTCCAGCAAAAACATATTTTTTATATTATAAATTAAATTCAAACAAAACGAGGACGGAAGCTAACTTCGGCAAGCCGAAGTTTTAATACCCTTGCAGATTTCACGAATTAAAATTTGACTACAATAGCAACATGAATTAATAAACAAAATATTTCAAATTTGCGAGCTCAGTTTAAAAGCTAGCGACTTAAATTTTTCACAGTCGTCCTAAAACATGTGTACGCAGATCAAGTTTGAAAACCGACCCGATCGGACGTCTATATCCTATAGCTCCCATAGGAACAATCGGATATAGCTTTCACAAAATGAAGATATTTCGCTCAGTGTAAGAGCTTTTGACATGAATCTTATTCTTTTACGCATACCTTGATCAGGGTAAAAGCGCGTGCCGATCGGACGTCTATATCTTATAGCTCCCATAGGAACAATAGGGTGAAATCGGTCAACATTTGACGTTTTTCAGGATATTTCGCGCAGAATATAAGCTATTCCCATGAAACTTTCCAAATCGTATTATTTTATGCACACCTTGGTCAGGGTAAAAGCGCGCGCCGATCGAACGTCTATATCTAGTTAAAAGCTGTGAAAATATCCCTTTTTTTCTATTTTTACATGAAATTTTTGCAGTACTAAAGCTACTGACATGAAACTATGCAAATCTAATTTATTTATGTATACCTTGCTCAGGGTAATAGTTTTTGCCAATCAGACAACTGTATACTAAAGCTGCCGTTTAGTAATTGAATTGGTTACATATAGGAAATCTTTTTATACCCTTGCAGAGGGTATTATAATTTTGTTCAGAAGTTTGTAACGCAGTGAAGGAGACGTTTCCGACCCCATAAAGTATATATATTCTTGATCAGGATCAATAGGGGAGTCGATATAACCCTGTCCGTCTGTCCGTCTGTTCGTCTGTATGTCTGTTTCAATACCGTTTGCGAGCTCAGTTTAAAAGCTAGCGACTTAAATTTTTCACAGTCGTCCTAAAACATGTGTACGCAGATCAAGTTTGAAAATCGACCCGATCGGACGTCTATATCCTATAGCTCCCATAGGAACAATCGGATATAACTTGCAAAATTCAAGATATTTCGCACAGTGTAAAAGCTATTGACATGAATCTTTCCAAATCGTATTGATCAGGGTAAAAGCGCGTGCCGAGCGGACGTCTATATCCTATAGCTCCCATAGGAACAATAGGGAGAAAAATTAAAAAATTTAATTTTTTGAATTATGAAATATTTTGTTTATTAATTCATGTTGCTATTGTAGTCAAATTTTAATTCGTGAAATCTGCAAGGGTATTAAAACTTCGGCTTGCCGAAGTTAGCTTCCGTCCTCGTTAGTATCGTTTTTAAGCTTATAGTCTTAGGTACTATCGATGAAAATTTGGTAATTATTCGATAACATTTGTGGAAGCTATAGCAAATTAAACATGGAGGATCAAAGTGAGCATATTCGGCATATTTTGCTTTTTTATTTCCGAAAAGGAAAAAAAGCGGTCGAAGCTCGCGAAAAATTGTGCGAAGAATGTCAGCGCTGGTTTGCCAAATTCAGGCTTGGAGATTTTGGAGTTAAAGACGCCCCACGTTCTGGTCGACCATCGGCGGTTTTTGACGAACAAATTCAGGCTTTGCTGGATGAAAACCGGAGTTATTCAACGCGGGAGATGTCAGAGAAGCTCAGTGTGTCGCATACAACGGTTGAAAACCATTTGAAGAAACTTGGCTACGTAAACAAGCTCGATGTTTGGGTTCCGCATAACTTAAAAGAAATTCACCTAACTAAGCGTATCAATATCTGCCATTCTCTGCTGCATCGAATTAAAAACGATCCTTTTTTTAAATCGGATCATTACTGGCGACGAAAAGTGGGTAGTTTACAATAATGTCCAACGAAAAAGTTAATGGAGCAAGAAAGATGAGCCAGCCCAAGCCACATCAAAGGCCGATATCCACCAGAGGAAAGATATGCTGTCTGTTTGGTGGAATTGGAAGGGTGTAGTGCACTTTGAGCTGCTGGGACGGAATGAAACCATCAATTCAGATGTGTACTGTCGCCAGCTATCCAATTTGGCGGAAAAAATTAAAGAAAAGAAGCCGGCACTAGCTAATCGCAAGGGTATAGTCTTTCACCATGACAACGCTAGGTCCCACACATCTTTGGTCACTCGGCAAACATTAACGGAGCTGAATTGGGAAGTTCTACCACATCCACCTTATAGTCCGGACTTAGCACCTTCAGATTACCATTTGTTTCGCTCTCTTCAAAACTCTTTGAATGGTAAAAACTTTGATTCAGATGAGGCTGTCGAAAATGTCTCGATTCTTTGCTGGAAAAGACCAAAAGTTCTTTGAGCGCGGAATTATGCAGCTGCCCGAGAGATGGTCATTAGTTGTCGAACAAAACGGCCAATACATAATTGATTAATTATAAGTCCTGATATAAATAAATCATCTTTAAAAATATAGAAAAAAACGACATGACTTTCTTGCCAACCCAATATGATGCGTGTGTGTACGCAGCGGAGCGATTAAATGTTTTTTTTTGTTTTTTTACAAATCTACAGTTTGTTAATAACTCAACGTTTGAAAACTATTAAATAGTTTGGAAAGATTTCGCTTAGCTGATCTTGGATTTTAAAAATAAAAACAATTTTAAGGAAAACTTCGACTGTAAAACCGTTACCGAAGTCTAAAGCTGATCGGAGCAGCATGATTTCACATATTTGAAACCGTGACGTCACAATGGATACAGCCAAATATGGAAATATTCGGGACTTGGTAAAGAAGGCTGAATTTCCAAAAAAATTAAATTCAGTTATTTGCGGGTATGCCATAAGATTATGTACAGCACATTTTTAAACCATTTTGACAACATTTATAACAGAGAAATAGCTAAAAAAAAAGAATGGTATATAAGCTAGCTTCCTTTCTTAATTTTCGTAAATATTGTGGGCAGCTAGGCCTCAAGGGAATACTGTGCAAAATTTTGGCTAATCTAGCTCTTATGGTTTAGGTTGCGGTCGTATCCCCTTAAAAATCGATCTTTCCATTTATAAATCTTTAGGGATTGATATCTCTAGTTTACAAAATAATATTCATGAAGCGCTTCCCAGCAACTGGATCACGAAAATGCCACTAACTTTTATTTTCGATGGCTCATTATACCCGTTACTCGTAGAGTAAAAGGGTATATTGTATTCGTGCAAAAGTATGTAACAGCTAGAAGGAAGCTTTTCCGACCCCATAAAGTATATATATTCTTGATCAGGATCACTAGCCGTGTCGATCTAGCCATGTCCGTCTGTCCGTCTGTCTGTCCGTCTGTCTGTCTGTCTGTCTGTCTGTCTGTCTGTCCGTCTGTCTGTATGAACGCTGAGATCTCGGAAACTATAAAAGCTAGAAGATTGGCGTTTTGCATGCAGATTCTAGGAGTTCCTACGCAGCGCAAGTTTATTTTAAAAAGGTGCCACGCCCCCTCTAACGCCCACAATCGCTTAAATACGATTTTAAAAATTTCAATATTTCGGAAAAGTAAAAATGCAGTTTTATTGTGTTTATCAATACCTATCGAAATGTAGAAGAAATTTTTCAAATCGGACCATTCGTTATCTCCCTCGCACTCCCTTTACCTGAGTAACGGGTATCTGATTGTCGGGGCACCCGACTATAGCGTTCTCTCTTGTTTTTTTAATATTTTTTTATATTTCCAAAAATTAAATTTTTGATTTTTTTCGAGATTTGAATTTTTATTTAATTGTAAAGTTAGGCATGACAGTCGACTAAAAAACATTTTTCGTCTTTGTCGAGCTGCTGCGCTGGCATTAATTACCCAATTATAAAACTGGCTCAATTGGGTGAATACGAGCAGAGATATAAGAAGAAATTAACAAAAACAAGAGAGAACGCGTTGGTGTCCCGACTATCTAATACCCGTCACACAACTAAAGGGAATGCGAGGGAGATGGGTATGTAAAATTTTTTTCATTGCGCATAACTATTTAATGAATGGTCCGATTGGAAAAATGTCTTATACATTTCGATAGGTATAAATATACACAACAAAATTGCATTTATAATTTTCGGAAATCTTTAAAGGTGTGGGCGCTAGACACATTTTAAAATCGTTAGTGGGCGATTGTGGGCGTTAAACTTGCGATGCGTAGGAAGCCCAAGAATATGTGTGGGAAATCTCAAACTTCTAGCTTTTGTAGTTTCCGTGGTCTTAGCGTTCATACAGACGGACAGACAGACAGACAGACGGACAAACGGACATGGCTATATCGACTCGGCTAGTGACCCTGATCAAGAATATAGAAGGTTGAGATTTCCCACACATATTCTTGGGCTTCCTACGCAGCGTAAGTTTGTTTCATCAAAGCGTCACGCCCCCTCGTACGCCCACCACCCCCTTTAAGGACTTTAAAAAAGCCTGGCGCCGACATCTTTACAGATTTTGTTAAAGTGTAAATGCCATTTGGAATTTTTAAAATCGGACAATCCATTAAAAAGTTATGAGCAAAAAATGAATCAGGCTCTGGATGGCGCTAGTAGCTTTGACGCGTGCATATATTCATTTCTCTCCCAATCCCTTTAGCTGAGTAACGGGTATTTAATAGTCGAATCGTTCTCTCTCGACAATAGCGTTCTCTCTTGTTTGCTTATGCGGTTATTCCACAACATTGATCGGCTTACTTGCTTGGCGCTCTATGAGAAAACAGTGAACACAGCTGTACGCCAAATACATGCACAAAAAATGCGCAAAAATACTTTTTGAGCCAAATTCAATAACTTACTAGTCCTATAAAAAAAACTCAACTATCCAAGATTATCAGAACCAACTTAATTTACCCGAAGAAAATTGTTGTTCCTTTTCGTAATTTCCGAGATATCTAATTGTTTTCTCTAATTTAAAGAAACCCTATTTATATTTCCAACGAGTACAATTCTTGTGTTTAAGTTGCACAACTGAATTACTTACTGATATTATGCACATGGGTGGTTCTTTTACAAACCGCACATCTTTTCTTGGGTCACATTTTTGATTTGCCTGAAACTTTTTTTACGCGTACTATTCGGAAAATAAGTAAAAACGTGTATCAGGATTTGCCCGAAAAAAATTTTTTTTAAAGAATTTTTTTAGTTTGCCAAAAAACGTGAATTTTTAATAAGTACCCTCTCATTGAAAATCTGTATTTCCGGTTGTAGTAATCCGATTGACTTCGTGTCTTTTGCATTAATTCCTCTAAACAATTTTTAATGATTGAATGAAATTAAAAACATTTGTTTTTTAAAATTTTTTTTTTAAAGAAGAGGTTTTAGAGGAATGAGTGCAAAAGACACGATGTTTTTATAACAAAATTCACGTTTTTTGGCAAACTAAAAATAGTACACGTAAGAAAAGTTAATTTTTGGCCAAATCCGTTCGGCTTGTAAAAGAACCGCCCACATATGTTAATCTCATAATCGATGGATTTTCCTATTGTTTAAAAGGCAGGCTTTGAAAATATTATTCGTTTCAATACATATTTTTTCTAAGTACTTCTTATTTGAAATAAAAGGGGTGGCACTACGGGCCCTAATTTTGAAAATTCAAAACGGACTAGGTTGGATTGTCCGCTTATTGGTACTGTCAAGAGATTCTTACCATAACAAAGAGAAAATAATATTCCAGGAGTCTGTTTGTTCCAAAGTATGACATTTTGAAAAAGAGGAGGTTGGGACACTTTAAGAGTCAATAAAACTCACACCAAAAGTATCCAAAACTTTGAACAACTATTTATTTATGTTAATTTAATCAATTTTAGTTTTAGTTAAACAATTATTCCAATAATTCAAATAAATTTACTGGTAGAAAGCGGTTTCTGTCGGATTAAGGAGTTTGGGTATGGTCAAAGTGTCCCACGCACAAAGTGTCCAAACTTATAAAAAATGAGTAGTTCAGCGAAAAAATTAATAAGTTTTTTCCTGACTGTCATATTAATGAATATTTTTTTATTTTGTCATTAGTTTACAAACTTATTTTTTTAAACCTTTTACCAATTTAAATAAAGGGGTTACAAAGGGTATTCAAAACAAACCAATTTTTATACCCGTTACTCGTAGAGTAAAAAGGTATATTGTATTCGAGCAAAAGTATGTAACAGCTAGAAGGAAGCATTTCCGACCCTATAAAGTATATATATTCTTGATCAGGGTCACTAGCCGAGTCGATCTAGCCATGTCCGTCTGACTGTCTGTCCGTCTGTATGAACGCTGAGATCTCGGAAACTACAAAAGCTAGAAAGTTCGGATTACCCACGCATATTCTTGGGCTCTAACGCCCACAAACGCCTTCAACGATTTTAAAAGGCGTCTGGCTCCCAACCCTTTAAAGATTTTGGAAAAAAAATGCAGTTTTATTGTGTTTATCAATACCTATCGAAATGTAGAAAAGAAAGAAAATTTTCAAATCGGACCATTCGTAAAAAAGTTATGCGCGAACAAAGTTTAATATATCCATCTTCCTCGCAATCCCTTTAGCTGAGTAACGGGTATCTAATAGTCGGGGCATCCGACTATAGCGTTCTCTCCTGTTTTATTTTAATTCAGTTAAAGTTCTCTAGATTACACGCCCAAAACATAAATTTGATCGGAGCAATAAATTAGGAAAAATAGTCTAAGAAAGTTGTATTCTTCTGGGCGTTTAGCTTGCCGCAACGCACTTTAATCGCGTTCTTCTCGAAAATATGACTTTGAAAATATGACTTTTTTCAAAATCTCGTGCTTGAACGAAAGATTTTAATTTTTAATAATTTCAAAAATTAAAAAACGGGGAAAAAAGATTGGAAAATTTGTGTTAATTTTCTATAAACTTTTTGCCAAAAATTCAATTTTTTTCCATTCCTTCGATTGTTTTAGATACTCTAGCAGAAAAAATGTTTCAACCCACAATCAAAAAACAAGTTTATCGGATACCCGTTACTCAGTTAAGGAATGTGCGAGAGAGATGGAGATATGCGCGCAGAAAAACGACTGCTTGCACTGCTTGAATTTCATTATATGGGCGATTGCCTACAACTTTTTTTACGTGTTATATTCGGAAAATAAGTAATCATGTGTATCACTATTTGGCTGAACATTTTTTTTTTAATTTGTTTTAGTTAGACAAAAAACGTCAATTTTGAAAAAGTACCCTCTCATTAAAAATTTGTGTCTCCGGTTGTAGTAATCTGATTGACTTTGTGTATTTTGCATTATTTTCTCTAAAACCTCTTCTTATAAAAATAAAATTAAAAAAAAGTTTTTAATTTCTTTCTAAGGATAAAGATAAGCCATTTTTTAAAAGTGTTTAAAAAAATTTGTAAAAAAATCGTGGAGGTAGCTTTGATAAGCCCTTAGACGGCTGTAAGATCAGATTGGCGAAAAGTCTTACAGGAGGCCCGCGAGGCTCTGATGAGTTTTATTTTGATTGAAATAAAATAATAATCATAGAATAAGCCATTTTTTTAAAAGTGTTTAAAAAAATTTGTAAAAAAATCGTGGAGGTAGCTTTGATAAGCCCTTAGACGGCTTTAAGATCTGATTGGCGAAAAGTCTTACAGGAGGCCCGCGAGGCTCTGATGAGTTTTATTTTGATTGGAATAAAATAAAAATCATAGGATAAGCCATTTTTTTAAAGTGGTTAAAAAAAATTTGCAAAAAAATCGTGGAGGTAGCTTTGATAACCCCTTAGACGGCTGTCAAATCAGATTGGCGAAAAGTCTTTCAGGAGGCCCGCAAGGCTCAAATGAGTTTTATATTGAGCAAAAAAAATAAAAATCATCAATAATCATTATTTTTGAGTGATATTTTTTTTGATCAAAAATAATTATTATGCTCTAAGAAATATATAGAAATTGAATTTTAATCATTACAAAGAAATTTTTATTATTTAACTTATATTGATTACGGTCCCTGTTTTAAACATTGCCCCGACAAAAAATATTTTATTTTTTAATTTTATTATAGGCGACAGATTGTTAGCTACAATCCGTTTTTATAAAAAAGGTGGAGCCATTTCTAGTTTTTTAAATATCGAATTTTTTTTAACAAGCCCTCGGCTTTTTTCTATGATAACACGTCGCAGCAAGTAGGGCTACTCTCTCACTCTTATCGGATCCTTATGGAATTCATGTTTTCTCATAGTTTAACAGTGTTTTAAATTTTGGATGACTAAAAGTTAAATTTTAAGTATTTTGACAATTTTGGAATGACAACAAGTAAAAAAGTCATTCGGAAGTCAATCGGATTACTACAACCGGAGATACTGATTTTCAATATTTTGTATTTGTGTTAAATACCAACTTTCTAGGTTTTGTAGTTTCCGAGATCTCAGCGTTTATATAGGCAGACAGGCTAGTTTGACGTCTGTCTGTCTGTCTGTCTGTCTGTCTGTCTGTCTGTCTGTCTGTCTGTCTGTCTGTCTGTCTGTCTGTCTGTCTGTCTGTCTGTCTGTCTGTCTGTCTGTCTGTCTGTCTGTCTGTCTGTCTGTCTGTCTGTCTGTCTGTCTGTCTGTCTGTCTGTCTGTCTGGATGAACGCTGAGATCTCTATAAAAGCTAGAGGATTGGTATTTTGCATGAAGATTCTTGGAGTTCCTACGCAGCGCAAGTTTATTTCAAGAAGGTGCCACGCCCCCTCTAACGCCCACAATCGCTTATATACGATTTTAAAAATTTAAATATTTCGGAAAAGTAAAAATGCAGTTTTATTGTTTTATTTTTCAAATCGGACCATTCGTTAAAAAGTTATGCGTGATCAAAGTTTCTGTCTCCATCTCCCTCGCACTCCCTTTACCTGAGTAACCGGTATCTGATAGTCGGGCATCTATAACGTTCTCTCTTGTTTGGACTCTAGTCTGCACACGGGCAGACACACATCTACGGATACCCACACTCGCATAACTAGCGAATTTTGGACCTGCACAAGGCAGGTTGCTTCCAATATCGGGTTGCACAGGGGCAGGACCATACATTTGGCGACCGTGACAGGACACCTGCAGTCTTGGATTGTACTGGAATTGGAGGATCACAAGGGATCCATCGACAACAGAACCTTTGCAGATTGGACATCAATTGGATGCACATATCCTCACATCGGGTAGCTACACAGTTGAAGAAACAGCCCGAACCGTAAGCTTAACCAACCACAAAAAGTCATTATAAACCAGAATTCTTTGTGCAGTGAGCAAATTCTAACGTGGTTAAAGCTTTCACTCAAAGTTTACTTGGTAAAGCGAAGCTTTTTGAAAAATAGTTCAAGAAAGTTAGTGTTAACATTTCACTCAACGGCTTTAAAACTATATCCACAATCGCTGTAATCTGCACATTACTTGAGTTTGTGTTTGTTTTCTGCTAATATATTAATCTATCCCACAAGATGACAAAACCGCCAGTAGAGGAGCAGCTGGTGTGTCTCAGGCGCAAGCGCACCGTGCTGGAACAGAATTTTAAGAGCAGCATAGAACGAGCTTTGGCTGCTACTGTCATCGATGCCAGCAAGGCGGAGCGCAGATTGGAAATGTTAGAGTCCCACTATAGGCAATTGGCTCAAATTCAGCTGCAAATCGAGGAGTTGGATCCAACGGAGAATTCTAGACCCGAACATGAAGAATATAATATTGATAGCAAGGCGACACTGATGAAATGGATAGCTTCGAATAGGCCGCAGCGGTCTGATGAGTTAAGCGTCACAAATTCCACGTTCTTAGGTAGCGGAAACCACAGCCGGCTCCCTGCTCTCAAATTGCCAAGGTTTGATTATAAACGCTTTATTTCTGCATTTAAACATATGGTCGACGAAGATGCTAGCATTACAGAAGTGGACAAATTTACATATCTACTTAGTTGCTTATCTGGTCCAGCGTTAAGCGTTGTGTCAGCCTTTCAAGTTTCAGATGCCAACTACCAAAAGGCTCTAAATCAGTTACAAGAGCGTTACGATAAGAAAGTATTAATTCTTATTGACCATGTCACCTGTTTATCCGGGATTTCTCACATGAAGAAGGCTGACCCGTGCTCTCTTCGGCAAATTTTAGATACTGTCTCAGCACTTCTTGGCTCGCTTCTTTCTCTTGGCACTGAGAAAGACATTCTTAGTGCAATAATCATTCATCTCGTCCTGCAGAAAGTCGATTCTGATTCTAAACAAGCATACGACAGAGCCCAGGTGTATGAAAATCTTCCGAAGTGGGAAGATTGTTATAATATTTTGAGCATACATTGTCAATTTTTAAAGTGTCATCTAAAATCTCCAGTTGAAGGTAAACTGTATGAGAAACGTTTTGAAAAACCCAGGCATTTTAAATGCAATTCAACTGATCATAGCCTAGGATCATGTCCATTATTCATTTCACGTTCATTCGAAAAGCGTCATAGCTGGGCAAAGCAAGCTACTTTATGCCCTTTATCGCCCAGCCGATACCAAGACAGCGATTGAGAAAGGTGAAGAGCAAGACGATTCACAAGCCAGCTCATCAACCCAGATGTTTGCTGGACTTACACGCAACTCAAAACGCTCGCTTATCCCAACAGCGCTTATCCTAATTAAGGACAAGTTTCATTCTGCTAGAGTTCTGCTAGACTCAGGGTCAGAAGTCAATTTTATGACAGAAACTCTAGCGAAGACCCTTCAGATACCATTTAAGCGAAAGAATTTTGAGGTATCGGGAATTGTAAAGTTTTCTTTAGAAGCAACAATTCGGTCTCGGTTATCAGCTGATGAGTGGACGCTGCAATTTTCAATCACGAAATCTATAGCTCAGCAGCAGCTCATCATCATGACCGATCCCTGAAGACATCGATTTGGCCGACCCACAATTCTTTAAGCGTCACAAGATTGATATTTTGATCAGTACGCAGGAGTTTTTTGATTTGCTGACTGGTCAAAAGTTATCGTTAGGACCGGATTTGCCTTGTCTACTCAACACATCGCTCGGCTGGATTGTTGGAGGGAAAATCGAAGACGGTTTACAACCAGGCGCAAAGGCGCACGTATTTTCTTGCAATGTTTTTAAGACCCAGGATCTTAACGATGCCCTAGCACGGTTTTGGAAAATCGAATCATTTAGGTTTACGCTTGAAGAAGAAGAGTGCATTCAACATTTCTTTAAGCACGCTGTTATTCTTGACTTCAGTCGAATTCAAGTCCGTTTGCTCTTTGCGCAATCCCCAACTAGTCTCGGATGTTCTTTGGAAAATGCCAGACGGCGTTTCCTTTAGCTTGAACGGCGATTAGGACGCCTACCTGAACAAAAGAAAATGTACACCGAGCTTATGCAAGAATACATGGATCTTGGCCACATGGAATTCGCATCTGATTTTAATATTAACCAACCTCAACAACTAAACTGCGAGTTGTTTTCGATGCCTCCGCAAAAACGACATCGAATTTGTCTCTGAACGACATCCAAATGGTTGGACCCTCGATCCCCCAAAATCTGATTCTAACTCTGCTGGCATTCAGACTACACAAATTCGTTTTCACAGCCGACATAACTAAAATGTATCGGCACTTTATGATTGATTCTAAAGACCGTAATTTTCAGCTCATTTTTTTGAGAAATTCGATTGATCAGCCCCTACAGTTATTTCGATTAAATACTGTAACTTATGGCCTGGCAAGTGCCCCATATTTAGCGATTCAAAGTCTTAACTTCATCGCCAAGAGTTACGAAAACGAATTCCCAATTGGATCTCATACTTTACAGAAGTATATGTACGTAGATGACCTTCTCACAGGAGCCGACAGCTTAGAGGACTTGCAAGTAAAAACGCTTCAGACCGAGAAAATTCTTCAACGAGCAGGTTTGAAGTTGTCAAAATGGAACTTTAGCGGTGAGAGTGATTTTTTAGGTGAATACCAATTCAAGGTGGATGGTAAAGATGTGGCAAAGGCTTTGGAAATGTCATGTTTCCGCTTTGATCTGCCGAAATCCGAAGCTTCCTCCAAGAGGCAAGTTATTTCTGTCATTGCAAGTTTGTACGACATCCTTGGACTCCTAAGCCCAATCATTATGAGGTAAAAAATTTTTGTACAAGAACTTTGGAGAAATAGTCTTGAGTGGAATGAGCCGCTGCCTGATGCGCTGCAAGAAAGATTGCGGCAAATCGAGCCTGATTTACACATTTAAAACCAAATTGAAATTCCAAGGTTCGTTGGCCTCACAGCCAAAAGAACTTAATGTCAGCCAAAGTTTCGTAACGGATTTATTTGACATTCAAAAAGGGAAATCTTAGAAAATTGACTCCGTTCGTAGATGAAGCTGATATTGGCAATCGATCTATACAAGTAATTCGAGTCGGCGGCCGTCTAGCAAACCCTGTCGATGTGAGATTCCCATTGCTTCTTCCTAGCGATTACTTGTTCACCTATAAGTACGTTTAACCCCAAAGCTCTAATTGGATTACAAAGACTTCGAATATGGAACGCAACTGCTCGTCGCATCACCACCAACGTGGTAAAAAATTGTGTTCATGGTTGCCATTACAAGCCCATGCTTATGCAACAAATTAGGGGATCCCTGCCAGCGGAAAGGCTGACCCTAACCAAGCCGTTTGCCATCTCAGGAGTAAATCTATGTGGACCATTTTCAACCTCCTATCGGATTCGTGGAAAGGTTCCATATAAAACTTATATGGCCGTATTCATCTGCTTTGCGACCAAAGCAGTTTACGTTAAACTTGTATCAGACCTCTCCACTAATACCTTTGATTTATGTTTAAAGCGCTTCGTTGGACGCAGAGGACTTCCCGAGCGACAACGCAACTAATTTTTTTGTTGCTCATTCCCAACTCGACGAATTTAGGAAGCAGCTCTTCAGTCAGCAGGCGCTGCAAGACCTACAAACGTTTACCGCTTCAACAGGCGTCTAGTTTCATTTCATCTCTGCCCGTGCGCCGCACTTCGGCGGGCTCTGGGAAGCGGCGGTGAAATCGATGAAACATTTGCTGGTGAAAAACATTGGCAATTTTGGTCTTACATACGAGGAGCTGCAAACTGTTGCCATTGAGGTCGAAGCAGTCCTTAATTCGAGACCAATAGCGCCGATATCCGAGGATCCGAATGACGGAGAGGCTCTAACCCCATCGCATTTTTTGTTAGGTTCGTCTCTAAAGGCGCTTCCGGAACCATGTCTGGAGGATCGAAATCCCAACAGTCTGACTCGCTGGCAGCGCGTCACATACCTTAAGCAGCAGTTTTGACGGCTCTGGCGATGGGACTACCTTCACACGTTGCAACTTCGAAGCAAATGGTTGACGCCGCAAGCCAACATCACGCCTGGACAGCTAGTGATCATCCATGATGACAACAGTCCACCTCAGCAGTGGCCTCTCCGTCGAATCTCGAAAACTTGTTCTGGAGCTGGCGGAAAAGTCAGAGTTGTCGACATAAAGACGATGAAAGAAGTTACTCGCCGACCCATCTGCAAAATTGCGCCGCTCCCAGTTTAAGCAATCTGTTGCAAGAACCAGAGTCCTTCCAACGAGGGGAGGATGTTTAATTTATATTGTTAAAGAATCCTTAATTCATAACCCGAATTGTATATGTAAATAAGATCCACTTTACTGTAACTGAATCGAGCTTGCACGCTCGTCACTTATATGAAACTTTGTACTCAGCAGCGAAATCAGTTCAATACAGATTGTTCGGTCATGCCGCAGCCTAATTAAATTCCTAAAATTTGTTTGTTTGTTTTTGCCTTTTCCATTTGCCCTGTGTGGCAACTCTGTCATTTGCTGTAATTGCTACTCCTTTTTGAACTTCGTTTTGTCTGTCGTTGACTTGCCTTTTCGTCCACGGCAAGCGTCTACTTTAATTAGTTCGATTTTGTACTCGCTCGCTGATCGCCTGCCTATTTTCCATTCGGTTAATACTTTCGCTTGTTAAAGGCACAGACAAATCGGTCTGCCTGCCCAACCAAATCAACATAAACAAAACCCTTGAAATTAGGGCCTTGGTGCCATAGAATAAACTTAGTGCATAATTAATTGAAAATTTGTGCGGTTTCTATTTTATTTCGGCAAAGGTTTAGAGTTAGTGAAAAAGCTCACTGACCCAACATAGATCTTTGGTAAACACAGAAAAACATTCTGTTTCATTGCACTTTTTTGGACTCTAGTCTGCATAACTAGCGAATTTTGGACCTGCGCAAGGGCAGGTTGCTTCCACTATCGGGTTGCACAGGGGCAGTACCATACAGGCTGAATTAAAAATATGAGCTTTAAGCGCGATCAGTTGAAGAAATTACGAAATAATTTCCGTCAGTGTCAAATTTCTGAAAATAGTCTCAATCTGTTCGTAACACTTTATTGGACATTGGTAGATCGCGAGATCTCGCGTTTCTCTTACTAAATAATTTGATGGTCTTCAATCTTTGTGGTATTTAGCAAAACTTCAAACATTCCTCCGGGGTGAAACTAGTTCAGGGTACCTTATGATAACACATGGTCTTTATTTTATTTCTTATGACTTCTGCAAGTTGGTAGAACTATTGGTCATAGTCGCAGTATTGGTTGCGCTCATGGTCGAATCTGTAAGCGAAAGCTCGAGCTTGCAGTCAAACTGACCAAAATGGCCTAAATAGCGGTTAAAGGTGGCAAAACAAAAATTTGGCAACGCGAAATTTTTAAGCAATAATGGAATTGTAGAAATCAAGGTAGAAATTTTCATACTGTTATTACCCCAGTACTAGGGCTATACTAGTTTAAAAATTATGTTGACATTTTGCAACGTTCCTCAAAGGCTTTGCGATTGTCTTTAAAATGATGTAGGAAAAAGTTATAGCCAAAAGAACATCCTTTCCGATGATACCAGTCTCATTCTAATGGCTCTTTATTTATAGCTGGTATGTCTAACCAAACTTTTCCTACTATTAGAGGGGGGCTCTCCCCTACTTGTGTAGAAATAATAATTTAAAATAAAGGTTTTAAACTCTACAAAAATACTAAAAAGTCGGGTTTGATTTAAGTAAATCTGAAAGGCGATTGACGCTTAAGAATTCGCGTATAGATTTTGTTGCTCTACTTTTGGCGACCAATGTTTTTTTTCTTGGTAAATGCTATTGATAAACGATGAATTTATATGCATCCTTATGCCAAAGAATTCACGGCTTTATTTTCGTTTTTTCTTTATTTTTAATTTAGGGCTTAGATAAGACAGTAAGGAAATGTCCGTCCTTAGCAATTTAATGCCTAAGAAATCGCGGACTGTAAAGTAAAATGGGTGCCATTTTGTGTACATATGTCAATTTTATTTTAGGTAAAGCCTCCCTTGCATTTATTATAGTCTTGCAGAGGGTATTATGATTTCAGTCAGAAGTTTGCAACGCAGTGAAGGAGACGTTTCCGACCCCATAAAGTATATATATTCTTGATCAGCACCATAAGACGAGTCAACCTAGCCATGTCCGCCTGTTTCTACGCAAACTAGTCTCTCAGTTTTAAAGCTATCGGGCTAAAACATTTCCAAAAGTCTTCTTTCGTTTGCAGGTAGTATATACACTGGTCGGCATAATTATTTTGACAGATTTGAATGTTAACTGTACTCACATTTTGAACTTTTAATATAAACTTTTGGCACCTATAGAAAGAGCACTTCAATTCCGTTTAAATGACACAAAAATGTTCTTAACCCATTAAGCACCCTTTGAAAAGTTAGGACATTTTGTGAAGGTCAAATTTTAAACTTTTTTCCTGGGGCTTAAAACAAAAATATTTTGATGCAAAGTTTTTCCCCATTCAAAATTAATAATACCTGCAAAAAAACAAAATTTTTAAATATGTTTCTTTGTATTTTTTTTTGATTTTTTTGAATGGAACGATCTCAGTAAAATTTTGTATGAAAAGGAGGAAAAAGCGGCTAAAATTGCTATTTTTTAGCTATTTCAAAAAATCATAAAAAATACAAGGAAAAATATTTTTAAATTTTGTTTTTTGCAGTTATTATTAATTTTGATTGGGGAAAAACTTTGCACCAAAACATTTTTGTTTAAAGCCCCAGGAAAAAAGTTTAAAATTTGACCTTCACAATAAATTGTCTAATTTTCTAACTTTTCAAAGGGTGCTTAATGGGCTAAGAACATTGTTGTGTCATTTAAACGGAATTGAAGTGCTCTTTCTATAGGTGCCAAAAGTTTATATTAAAAGTTCAAAATGTGAGTACAGTTAACATTCAAATCTGTCAAAATAATTATGCCGACCAGTGTATATACTACCTGCAAACGAAAGAAGACTTTTGGAAATGTTTTAGCCCGATAGCTTTAAAACTGAGAGACTAGTTTGCGTAGAAACTAGTAAGAAGACTTTTGGGAAAGTTTGGGAAAGATGCTGATCAAGAATATATATACTTTATGGGGTCGGAAACGTCTCCTTCACTGCGTTGCAAACTTCTGACTGAAATCATAATACCCTCTGCAAGGGTATAAAAAATGTAAAAAAATTATATCTTGGGTGTTTATACCCGTTACTCGTAGAGTAAAAGGGTATATTGTATTAGTGCAAAAGTATGTAACAGCTAGAAGGAAGCATTTTTGACCCTATAAAGTATATATATTCTTGATCAGGGTCACTAGCCGAGTCGATCTAGCCATGTCCGTCTGTCTGACTGTCCGTATGTATGTCCGTCTGTCTGTCCGTCTGTATGAACGTTGAGATCTCGGAAACTACAAAAGCTAGAAAGTTGGGATTACCCACACATATTCTTGGGCTTCCTACGCAGCGCAAGTTTATTTCAGCCGAGGGCCACGCCCTCTCTAACGCCCACAATCGCCTTAAACGATTTTAAAATGTGTCTGGCGCATACTCCTTTAAAGATTTCGGAAAAGTAAAAATGAAGTTTTATTGTGCTTATAAATACCTATCGAAATGTAGAACAAATTTTTCAAATCGGACCATTCGTTTAAAAGTTATGCGCGATCAAAGTTGTATATATCATTCTCCCTCGCACTCCCTTTAGCTGAGTTACGGGTATCTGATAGTCGGGGCACCCGAATATAGTGATCTCTCTTGTTTTTAACATATAACCTCCTACTTTCGGAAATACTTTTTTTTATCTAATTCTGAATTTCGAATTAAATTTTATCAAAGTCGGACGACTATATCATATAGCTTGTAACGAACTGATTTTGTGGTTTGCTCGCTACGAAGTTCGTGCGTCTAGCTCAGTAGATTGTGTGTTCGTCCCACCAAATTTATATAAACGTGACCGCCCGGTTAACAGTAATAACGGCTCTGGTTTACAATGCTTGTGTATATCTCGTGGTGGTGATGCTCCTGCGACGCCGCTCAGTGATTCCTCGCTGCAGGTGCTCCTGGGTGCTCCGGGTACTTTCGCTGCCACTCGTAGAACAGGGCGTGGAGTTGGGTCGTTGGGCTTAGGGAAGCGTCACCGTTCTTAGACTAGGGTGAACAGGCACCACGCTTGCAAGACCTTCGCCCTGCCAGCCGCATCCTCCTGTCCCTTGCTCTGTCCCGGCCGGTCCCGCTAGACGCCTACTCAGTTTCCTTTGACGCTCCGGTATTACGGCCGGTTTACGCCAGCAGTCCCTGTAGCAAACGCCCAGAGAAAGACGAACGTTCCACCCTAACCTTCCCTCATGGCTGTTGCGATCGTACCTGATGCCTGGCTCTCGGCGCGGTCCCTGGATGCTGGGTGGGGATGCCCGTGCCAAGTCTGCCTATGTCCTGCTCAACTGATCGGTATTACGGCCGACGCAGCTGGACTAATCGGTATTACAGCCAATGTAGCCGGACAAGTCGCACGCAGTTGGACTAATCGGTATTACAGCCAATGTAGCCGAACTAGTCTGATCGGTATTTACAGCCAATGCAGCTAAACTGACCGGTGTTACAGCCAACGTAGCCGGACTAATCGGTATTACAGCCAATATAGTCGGGATGGTCGGTACCTTGACGTTCTGCAGACTTAGCCGTGCGTTGTCTTGAAGGACCTCAGCTACCTGTGTCGAAATTCGGAGACTCGCTTGGTCCCGAACGTCTTGACGTAGCGATCTTGCTCCTTGCTGGTTTTCCACGGCTGTTTCTCCTTTTCTTCTCTCCAATCCAGGGTCCAAAGTCCGCGGTTTTACCGTTCGACCTTTAGCCCTCTGCGCACGGCACCACACTAAGGTACAAAGTGCGGCGCTGTACCGTTCATCCCTTGCTCACGGCACGCCTGCGCTCCTGCTCTGACTAGTGCCGACTCGCTCTGCCGCCTCTCTCCGCTCCGTCTCTCCCAATCTCTCCAAACTCTCTTTGGGTTCGTACTCCGTACTCTCCCTCTCCTCGTACTCTCCAAACTCTCTCCGTATTTCTCTCCACTCTCTCTGTAACTGCTTTCTCCAAACTCTCTTTTCCTGCGATGCCGTTACGACGCGAATTAGTTGCGTAATTAGCAACTGGCAGGTCTCCGTGCAGTTATTATTTGTGCGGAGTTATTTAACTCCTAGCAAGCTGCCAAAGGAACGATCGGAAAATTAATGGGAATATAATAGGAAATAAATTATTGCTTCGTTGGTTTTTATTGTATTCTCTTCTACTCCGGGATATGACTCTTTTTAAATATTTCCTAATTATACCCGTTACTCTTAGAGTAAAAGGGTATATTGTATTCGTGCAAAAGTATATGTTTTGTCATTTAAGTATATTCTTTTATTTTTTATGTTCGTTGCGATGCCTGACTATCGAAAGCTGCGAGCAGGGGCTTATCCCAGCTGATATCGCTAATAAATAATACCCCCAACGAGTCGGCAAGCAACGAACTTACTAAATTACATAAAATACTAAGTTAAGAAAAATACCTATGTACGATGGTAAGAACGGAAAAGAGAGAGTTGGTAACACTAAGTTAACGAAACTCTTGGAATAAAGCACACACTTGGAAAAGAAGCCGGCTACACGTTTTTCGTTTCGATTTTTGATAAATCCAGTGGGTTCGCGAAGATGCAATTTTAACCCTGCTCTGCGAGCAAACATTGGCGCCCCCGGGTGGACTCACCGGTTCTTATCCGGCATCTATACTTTCGGATCTGCGAATTCTGGAAAGTTTGCAAATCACCAGGAGTTACATAACAAGCACGTGGCCAAAGTGCGTTGGGTGCATTTGCACATTAACTTCATCTTTGTCGCTGGAGCGCCCGCATAGTCGGTGCGCCCTTACCCATCTCGTCGTAGGAGCAACACAACTGTGGCCCCAACCCTACATCTCGTCGTCGGAGGTAGCTCCGAATTTCAATCTTGTACTTGGAGTGCACAATCGGCTGCGTCCCTAACCTCCATCTCGTCGGCACCCATTGAGCGGTGTGATAACAACTCGGTCTTTCGTCGCTGGAGCACCCAAAGATTGAAGAGCCCTACTCATCTCGTCGTCGGTGCGCACAATCGGTACGCCCGAAATTCCAACCTTGTCGCAGGAGAGCATCAGCGGTATCCAGCCCAACTTCGTACAGGAAGCGCACATCGGCTGCGTCACCGTCACAAATCGTCACCGGACAGCATCAGCATCTCATCGCGGGAGCGACCATACATCGATCCGCATTAACATCGACGGTAAAGTGCCTACGTAAATACATGCAAACTTAATCATAATCATTTGTACAACACATATTATAATTCATTGGGCTTTCAGTCATCAGCGCACATACACATATGGTCTTCAATAAGCTAATTTGCCTCGTTCCTCGCGCGCTCCTTGGTTGTGTCTGACTATTTGCCTTCCTTGTTTCTATCGCGCATAGCCTAGCAGAATTCTTCAGTGTAGACATTCGATCGGTACTAGCAGCATTGCATTGGCATTTCTTGTTAGGAACAATCTACAAAAGATACGTTGCTGGTCACAATGGGTGGAGGTCGAAAACGTATTGGTAGAACTCCCTCAACAGAGGAAGACACAAATGAATTGCTGGAACAGCTTGAGCGGAATAAGAATCACATTATTAGAATTGAGGCCACAGTTCGTAGTCAAGAAACTTCCCCTAATGCGTACGAAATGGAATTTCGTTAAAGTATTTTAAATGGATACATTGAAAAGGCGTTTGATTTGCAACAACAATTAGAGGCAATTAATATTGAATTATCATGTAGAGAGGAGTTAGAGGACTTATGTGTATCAGCCAAGGCCGTAGTACTGTCACACTGCAACCGGTCTGAAGGAGAAAGAAGCCATTCTACCTTCGCCAATAACAGTAGTTTAAATTCGTCAACAAGCCACAGTAAAATACTAACACACATGAAACTTTCAAATTTCGACGGCAACTACGCCGAGTTCAAAAATTGTATAGGCTTGTTTAATAGCTTGGTTCACAACGATGAGTCACTATCCAATGTCGAAAAGTTCAATCATTTAATATCCTGTTTAGAAAAGGAAGCGTTAGGAACAGTAAAGGCTTACCAGATCACAGAAGCAAATTACGCAAAGGCCCATGCGGCCTTGATCAGAGTTTATGACAATCCGTGCCTAATATACTTTAAAAGTATATCTCACTTGTTTGAAATCCCAGCAATGCACACGCCATCCCCCGCAGCATTACGATCGCTCATCGACACCGTAACTGCTATCTATGAATCTCTTCTCTCGCTCGGCAACGAGAAAAATATAGCCAATGCAATGATAATTCACATCGTCATGTCTAGAGTGTATCCTAAAACGCGGTCGCGATGGGAAGAATAACTAAGTTACGAGTCCATTCCGTTGTGGAAAGATTGCTCAGAAGCGCTAAATAAACGTTATCAACACTTAGCGGCTGAGGAATTCACGACGTGCAGGAGAGCTTCCAAACAGGGTCAACAAGGGAACAAGCCTAGATATAGCAAGTGCCTATAGGCGGCACTAGCAGTTTCTCAACCTATCGAAGAACCCACATCTAAATGTTTCTTCTGCAAGTCAGATGACCATTTCATTAAAAGTTGCACATCTTTCGCAAATATCTCGGTGGAAGATCGGTTCAAATTCGCAAAGAATGCACCTCTTTGCATTAATTGTCTACGCAGAGGGCATAGTATCTCAACATGCCAGTCATCTCATTGTCGAATTTGTAAAAAGAATCATCACACACTTCTTCATCGGTATACATCGACCTCCCAAGTACCGTCTGGTAATCAACTGCCACTGCCTATTGCCAATCAGGTATCCCAACAGTCACTAAGTGCCTCGATCAGTCAACCTATGCCTCAAAGAATAGATCACGTCTTACTTGCAACGGCTCTTGTCGAGGTTCGAAGTCAGTCAGGAGCCAAGCTGTGCGCTAGAGTTTTGCTGATTCCGGGTCTCAGGTTAATTTTATTACGGAAGAATTGCTAAATAATTTGCAACTAAAGCGTCTCCGACATGAGGCTAAATTCTCTGGCATCGGGAATTCCGCGTGTTCAGCTAGCTTCGCAGTCACGACGACAATTGGGTCGCGACTAAACTCCTTCGAAGCAGCGGTTGAATGTATAAGTTTACCGTCGATCTCAGGGTATCGTCCAGAAGCAACTGCAATCTCTTCCGATTTGATCCCTAATGATATCCCCCTAGCAGACCCTTACTTTTACGACATGCTGATCGGCCCTGACTTGCTTGGGGAAGGGCAAATACGTCATAAGCACTCAGGTCCAACCCTACAAAACAGGGTCTTTGGTTGGGTAGCATCAGGAACCTGCAAAGAAAATCCGCCGGCACGATCTATCTCATACTCTACTTTAGTGGCTACGGAAGACAACATTCTGGATCACACACTAAGGAAATTGAAAGAATACTTGATTTAACGAAATCACAGCTGTATACCCCTGATCAAGTGTTGAGTGAAAAATCTTTTGCTGATACCGTCTCGCGTGACCCTACAGGAAAATTTGTAGTTAGCCTGCCTTTCAAATCGAGTCCTTCGTGTCTCAATTCCTCGTATGAAACAGCACGACGCCGTTTTCTTTCCTTAGAGCGGCGTATGAAAGTGAACCCGTTAAACCATTCGATGTATACCCAGTTTATGAAGGAATACTTAGCCCTCGGTCACATGGAGGCTACAGATAATAGGATACCCAACGAGCCTCATTATTTCATACCATAGGCTCATAGAAGGTTTCAGCTGATCATATGGCGTGAAAACCCGCAAGACCCTCTACAAATTTATCGTTTGAAAACCGTAACGTATGGTACGGCAAGTGCTCCTTTCCTCGCAATACGGTGTTTGAAACAGCTTAGCGAGGCATACTACGTAAGGTCAGTGACCTCAGAGGGGATAAAGGTTATATTGCTAACAGCCAAATCCAGAGTCGCACCGATCAATAGACTTAGTGTTCCACGGCTAGAACTCTGTGCGGCTCACCTCTTAGCAAAGTTGAGGAGTGTTGTGCAAACACTGAATCTTTACAGCCCCGAGCAAATTATCATGTGGTCGGATTCGGAAGTTGTTCTCTTTTGGTTGAGTACTCATCTGTCGAAGCTTAAAACATTCGTCGCAAATAGGATTTCGGCTATTCACGAGCTGGCTCCAACTGCAGTCTGGCGACACGTCCCGACTAACTTCAATCCAGCGGACCTACCCTCTCGAGGAACTACGGTCAAAGATCTTGATACGTCCCTTTGGTTCGAAGGCCCTTCGTTTTTGTCCATGGACTCGACCCATTGGCCAGTTAACCCACACTTGGCTAACATGCCCCTCGAAAGCCAACTGGAAATGAAACCGCCAGCAATCGCTCATATGGTTGCTGTTGTTTCTAATCATCCTTTGCTACAGGTAGTCGAAAATTCGTCTTCCTATGTGAAGGGTTTGAGAATTACAACATTTATATATCGTTTTGTGTACGGCAGGACCATTGAACTTGTGGAACGAGCACGTAGTATCAGCTGCAGAACTTAGTTTTTCATTTTCTATTATCGCGCAGGCTGTTCAGCGCGAATCGTTTGCAGTCAAATTAAAGAAACTAAAGAACAATTTGCCATTACATAATTCTTACCAAAACCTCAGTCCATTTATCAGCAATGAAAGTTTTGGAACTCGTACTTTAACCTTGGTGCGAGTAGGCGGTCGGCTAGCGCACGCGGATCTAGAACCCAGTGCCGAATTCCCGATATTAATGCCCAAGGGGAATCGTTTTGTAAAATTATATATCGAGCACCTGCACTACGCTAATTGCCACGCAGGACGGCGTGCGCTAGTCGGCCTGCTTCGGCAGACAATTTGGTTGATCAATGCACGACGCGAGTGCAGTGGTGTTGTGCGACGATGCACGCACTGTTTCCGATATAAGCCACGGTTATTGTCGCAAACAATGGAAAATCTGCCTTTTGACCGTGTCAGAGTCAGTCGACCTTTTAGAATAAGCGGAGTCGATCTGTTCGGCCCAATCAAGGTGTCGCTAGGAGTGCGTGGCAAGGCAGCTCTAAAAATGTATGTCGCAGTCTTCATATGTTTTTCCACGAAAGCGGTTCACCTAGAACTGTTGAAAGATCTAACTTCTAACTCATTTATCCTCTGTCTCAGCAGATTTGTTGGACGGCGCTGCCCGCTCGAACGACTGTATTGCGACAATGCAACCAATTTTGTCGGTTCCGCAAGGAGGCTTGAAGAAATGGCCTCCGATGTCCGGACGTATCGCAACACATTGGGAACGTACGGCGTCCATCACCAGGTTGAGTTCGTGTTCATTCCGCCCCGGGCCCCCCATTTTGGAGGTCTATGGGAGGCGGCCGTCAAGTCCGCTAAGAATCTGTTCTTGAAGTCCGTCGGAAATGCCTTGCTCAAGGAGGACGAAGTTCAAACGATCCTAGTTGAAGTGGAAGCGGTATTGAATTGGCGTCCGCTGGTAGCTGACAGCAACAACCCCAACGACGGAGAGGCAATAACTCCAGCCCACTTTCTGGTGGGCACCACGCTCGCTGCGCTACCCCCAGGATCTGTTCCTCCTCATCCGGAGGATGACTTAACGCACCTTCAACGCTGGCACCTTATATCAGCCATTAAACAACGGTTTTGGCAAAACTGGTCTCGTGACTATATTGCGGGACTGTAGCAAAGAGTCAAGTGGACAAAGGAATCGGCCAACCTTCGACCAGGAACTATCGTCGTCATCAAAGAAGACAATTTACCGCCATAGAAGTGGCTGTTAGGCAGAGTCACAGAGGTAACGCAAGGAGCGGTTGGCAAGGTTCGCGTTGCTCTAGTAGACACCAAACAAGGCGTGCACAAGCGATCAGTACACCGACTAGCACCTCTACCAATTGATTGAAGGCTTGCAGCGCTTCAACGCGGGCGATGTTTTGTCATTTCAGTATATTCTATCGAAAGCTGCGAGCAGGGGCGTAGCCCAGCTGATATCGTTAATAAATAATACCCCCAACGAGTCGGCAAGCAACGAACTTACTAAATTACATAAAATACTAAGTGAAGAAAAATACCTATGTACGATGGTAAGAACGGAAAAGAGAGAGTTGGTAACACTAAGTTTATTTCAGCCGAGCGCCACGCCCTCTCTAACGCCCATAATCGCACACTAACGATTTTAAAATGTGACTGGCGCCCACACCTTTAAAGATTTCCGAGAAGTATAAATGCAATTTTGTTGTGTATAAATATACCTATCGAAATGTAGAAGACATTTTTCAAATCGGACCATTCACTAAAAAATTATGCGCAATCAAAATAATTTTATATATCCATCTCCCTCGCACTCCCTTTAGCTGAGTGACGGGTATAAGATAGTCGGGACACCAACCCGACTACATTTTTTTTTTATATTTTTTAGTTTAAAAATTAAAAAAATGAAAATATTGATCTCGCAGAAGAACTCTGTTTAGGGAAAATGTTATCAATGATCTCTCAGAAAAAGAAGAGTTATTTTTGTTTTAATAAGGAAAATAAATAAAAATTGAAAAAACTAAGGCCGCCGACGCCGTTTCTATTTAACTCTACGCCGCCACCGCCGGCTTTTCTTGACCCCCACGCCGACGCCGACAACCAAGCCATCGGCGTAAGCCTCTACTTCCCACGCAGCGCCAGTTTATTTCAGCCAAGCGCCACGCCCCCTCTAACGCCCACAACCGCCCACTGGCGCCCACACCTTTAAAGATTTCCGAAATGTATAAATGCATTTTTGTTGTGTATATTTATACCTATCGAAATGTGGAAGACATTTTTTCTTGTTTTTTACTCAAAAATCATTAAGTTTACCAAAAATTAGAAGTAAGCCTTCTCTTGTACGTCAATAACTTGCAACGATTTTTGGTAAACTTTCAATGTTTACAATTTTGAAACGCAAGTGAAAGTCCGTCTGTCCGTGTGAACGCTGTGATCTCGGAAACTATAAGACCCAGAGAGATTCGATTTCAGATTTCCTAGCTTCTGATTCAGGGCAAATTTGTTTTTCGAATGTGACACGCGCACTTTAACGCCCACAAACTGCGAAAAACCGTGTCGCCTTCACTTTAACGTTTATAGAAAAAGTGCAGCTATCGTGAGATAGGCTTCAAAATGTCGGGAAAAATAACAGATTGTATTTATTGTATTCTAATACCAAATGCTGTTTTATTTACATTTTTGTGTCTACATTTTTATATTCACTGTTTTAACCAAATTTAATAACTTCTTGCCCCTTTTAATGTTTTTACCTAAAATAATGTTGAGGTCGCGTACCTGAAGTTTAAATCGGCTTAAGAGAAATCGCCTTTATAAATAAATTTTTAGATTGTTTCCGTGTTGGACTGCGTTATTAATACCCAATATTGGCGAATTAGGGTGGTCCCTTTTTTTCGACTTTTGAATTATCCCCAGACATTTTTTCATTCGATTATATACCTTTAAATATGAAATAACCTTTTTATACCCTTGCAGAGGGTATTATAATTTTGGTAATAGTCTAGAAAAGGGGCATGAGCACCAAAAATCGCGATAAAATTACTCTCGATGGACCGCGATTTCTGAAGAATTTACGTGCAGAAGATTATCGGCGGAAATGCATGGTTCTCTTGTAATTGCATTTTAAAGTTTTGTGTTTTGCTATAAAAACAAAGTAGCATTTTCTAGGATTTTTAGGTATTTTGTGACATTTTGCTATAAAAAACACATGGGCTTTCCGTTTGTTGTCAAAATTATAAGCGTTCGAAAAAATTCGACAAAAACGTGAATTTGTTTTTATAGCAGGCCAGACCCCACAACCGCGAATTAAATATCCTCGATGGACCGTGATTCCTTAAGAACTCAAATGACCATGGATGACCAACATATACCTTTTTAAAATAAATCTTAAGAAATCGCGGTCCAAGGAGGATCAACCTTTTTTGGGGTCTTAGTCGGCTGGCCGAAGCTAGCTTCCTTTCTTGTTTTTAATTTTTTAGGTCAAGATTTAGAGGTGGCTACCAGCTGTCAAAATTTTTTCAAAAAGCGTTGAAGGATATCTTGAATCATGGTTTCATTAATGTTTTATTTAAGTGTTTGTATCACAATAGACAATCGCTTCTTGTCTTCTAAATAATGAATATTAAATTCTTTGAAAAAGTTAGAGAAGCTTATAACAGCAGGTCCGATGATATCGAATTGGCCGGAACCAATGGCTGCGTTCAGCAGAACAACATGATCACTGATCACTGATGGATTTCTTACGATAGTTCTGCTGAACGCACATGATCACTGATCATGATGCAAGAATTTTGCATCAATGATCAGTGATCAGGTAGCGTAAAAAAAGTACGCTACCTTTTCTTGATACATGATACATAGCTGTTGGCGTGTATCGATAGGCGAAATATCGAAACTTATTAACATAATAATTTTAAAAAAACCATGAATTGGGTGGAATTTATTATAATTGTTCAGCAATTTTTGATTTTTATGTATCCACGATAGCTGTGAGAAGTGCTGGCGTTGCGGGGGCGGGAAAAATACATTTTTTCAAAATGCGCGCGCATTATTTGATATATATTTTATTTTTACGTCATCGAAATGTATCATGAGCGTTCAGCAGAAGAAACTTGATCACTGATTACTGATCCATCGGTGATCAGTGATCATGTTGTTCTGCTGAACGCAGCCAATGCCTCCTCCGAGAAGGCTGACGTGGACACCGAGATTATTTCGGAGACTTCCGTTGATGTGTCGATGAACCACTGCCTGTTGGAGTGCTTTTCAGTCGGCGACAAGAAGTGGTCATGTTTTTCAAGCACGGACTGGAGAAGGGAAGTGGTAAAAGGCCTATAGGAGCCCACATTGCAGGAATAAATAACACGAGTTTACAAAAAACAAGAGAGAACGCTATAGTCGGGTTGGTGTCCCGACTATCTAATACCCGTCACTCAGCTAAAGTGAGTGCGAGGGAGATGGATATATAACATTTCTTTGATTGCGAATAACTTTTTAGTGAATGGTCCGATTTGAAAAATGTCTTCTACATTTCAATAGGTATATTTATACACAACAAAATTGCATTTATACTTCTCGGAAATCTTTAAAGGTGTGGGCGCCAGACACATTTTAAAATCGTTAGTGGGCGATTGTGTGCGTTAGAGGGGGCGTGGCGCAGACAGACAGACGGACAGACGGACATGGCTATATCGACTAGTGATCCTGATCAAGAATATATAGGGTCGGAAACGCTTCCTTCTCCCTGTTACATACTTTTGCACGAATACAATATACACTAGTGGCAAAAATAATAGAAACGATTTTCACTTTTGCACTTCTCATTAAATAGCTAAGTAAGTACGAAAGTTCTGGGCTGCAAACCAATAACATGTGGAGCACTGATAACTGTTCTTTATTTTGTGTTACACTTTGAGCCCCATTCGCCGTTATTATGTGCTGTGTGCATAATTTTCGGGGGCGACCACATGTTTGACGCGGAATAAAAATATAAACGTTACTTATTTCAACAGAAATTTAAGCTTAGACTCACTTTATTTCAAACTTTTTAGTTTAGTTTTAATACTTAAAGGTAAGTTTAGCTCAAAATTCCAAACATCGTGAAAATCCGTTCAAAATTACGACTTCTAGGCTCAGAATGGGTCGAAGAGTGCACTGCACGGCACCAGAAAGGGATATAATAAAAAAACTCAGTGATAAAGGCAAAACAATGAGTGAAATATCTGAATTATGGAATTGCTCAAAGAAAAAAGTGTTCTCCGCGGTTCACTACACCGATTAAGAGGAAACCCGAGGCAGAAAGCGAGCCACAACCGAAAGATTTGACAACATTTTGGGTCGAGCAATAAAAAAGGACCCATTCCTTATATCCAAGGAACTCAAAAATACCTTAGGGGCATTAGTTTCAGCTCGAATAATTAGAAACAGGCTGATGGAACGAGATCTGAAAGCACATTCAGCCAGGAAAGTTCCATCTCTGAGCCAGAAAAATATTAAAAATAGACTGACTTTTGCAAAACGTTACCAGGACCGCCAAAACTGGAATAATGTCCTCTGGTCTGATTAATCTAAAATTAATATGTGTGGATCAGATGGAAAAATATACGTGAGACGCCCAAAGAACACTGCTTTCGATCCTAAGCATACGATTAAGACTGTTAAGCATGGTGGAGGGAACATAATGCTATGGGGATGCTTTTCATCGTCTGGAGTTGGTCCTATATTTTGGATTCAGGGAAGGATGTTTGCTGAGGACTACCGTAGGATACTTGAGAACATAATGCTTCCATATGCCGATGAGGAAATGCCGCTTAAATGGGAGTTCATGCAAGACAATGACCCAAAGCATAAAGCAGGTATTTTACAAAAATGGTTTCAGGAACAACAAATTTCTGTAATGGACTGCCCAGCTCAATCGCCGGATATAAATCCGATTGAGCATTTATGGGGACACCTAAAAAGACGAATTGGAAACTTTAAAGCCGCAAATAAGAAAGCATTGTGGGAGAACGTTCAAAGGGAGTGGTACTCCATTCCTTCTTCAACTTGTGCCAATCTTGTACACTCTATGCCTCGCCGATGCATTGCAGTATTGCAATGTAATCTACTAAATATTAGTTCAGTAACCATTATGGCACGAAAAACATAGTGTTTATGAAGTTTCAACGATTCGTTTCTATTATTTTTTCCAGGGGAAAAACTGAAAATTAATTCTCTAAGTCCACACTTGACTTGTAAAAATCGTTTTGTTCCTTATTATAAAACATACTTAAGCATATGTTAAAAAAAAAATGTATGAGAGATATCTACTGTGTTTTTTATGAAATAATAAAAAAAATCGAACTCGAGTCAGCCGTTTCTATTATTTTTGCCACCAGTGTACCGTTTTACTCTTCGAGTAACGGGTATAAAAATCGACGTCACCCTAATTGAAGACAACCTTAAGTTTCTGGTAAAGAACATCTTTCTGATTAAGAAATGGGCACTTAAAATTTTTTGTATGGTGTCATTTTTTTTAAGTGTAAAAAAGTTTTTGGTTTTTTTTTATTTTCTATCTTTTGTTCTGGTAAACCGATTTTGGTCATTTTAGACTCATTTTACAGGTAATAAAATGTCCTTTAACTATTAAGTTTCAATCGGACCATCCATTAAAAAGTTATGAGCAAAAAATGAAATGTCCGCTAGATGGAGCCAGTAGCTTTGACAACTGCATATCTCTATCTCCCTCGCACTCATTTTAGCTGAGTAACGGGTATCTGATAGTCGAAGTACTCGACTATATCGTTCTTTCTTGTTTTTGTTCAAAAGTTACTTTGTAAAATTCGTTTATTGATTAATAAAAAGGGTTCCATTTTTTAGTCTTGTTTACTTTCTTCTGCTCTTCTCAATAACTGCCATGACACTCTCCCGTTTTTTTTATTCAAGTTGCCGTCCAGAAACACTAGGTAATAGTTGAACGCATCGTTCAGTATCGTGGATTTGTCATGATATTTTTTGATATTTCATTGGCTTCTACTTCAGTTTGATAAATTCTTCAAGAAAGTCGTATGGAGTGTGCCCCGTAAATGGTGACTCTGCATTATACTTCTTGTACTGTGTGATTTGGTCTGGAACGTAGTGATTTTATATTTTTTTATACATTTATCGTTATCAAATAGCATAGCCAGCCATTTATTTTCTGGATGCGCAAAATAGTAATTGTTTTGAATAATAGGATTAATAACTTCACGTAAATTCACAGTAAATATTGGGTGGATCTTATAAATTTGAACGAAAATGGACTTCCATAACATCCAAAATTGATAAACATAAATGTTTCATCACCTCTAATCTAATCGATATTTATTTTTGAATTCGTTAACAGAGTTCTCATCTTAATAAAGTTAGCTATTTGTTACGAAAGCCAACGCTTGATCTCTAGTTGACGAAAACTTTCAACTTAATACCCTTAGCTTACAAAAGGACAATAATAATCCTTGAAAGAAATCTCGCAAGAGGTCTGCGAGACGTGGAGTCGATAATGATTCCTTCTCAGAATCGGACTTGATTGACGATATCACAGTGTTGAAGTGACGATTCGAAGATGTTTTAAATAATCCTGTAAATCAACCTCCAGAACTTAAAGGCATGCTCTGCAGACCTCCTGCATCATCCTGTCATCCAATGCTTATAAAAAAATTCTGAAGAAGTCTTTGACCGACGTTAAATAAAAACCGTTATTAACTTTAACTTTTTGAAAAAAACTGGAAGCTCTATCTCAAAACTTAAGGTAGACCCATACCAGAGTCTCCTATTTCCATAAAACAATGTTAACGTTAAGAACCACTACATTCACCAGGGCTTGCTGCAAAGCCCTGTTTAAATCATGTCTGCAGCCACCATTGTGGTAATCGAAGCTTAAACTTGGTGTTAACCCAATACCGACGAAATGCATTCGCTCTCGAGCAAAATAGGAATTTATCGGGTCACTGGAACACCGGTGCTCGCGTAGCGTGATACAGGCCCGTGTGGTAGGCTCACCGTACAACCTAACCTAACCTAACCTAATCCATTCAAAGGGATCATCTTTTATTTGATTTGATAAAGTTGGTCCTGAACAATTAATGTGTCAACCAGGAGATAGCTTAATATCATCATTCTTAATATTTTATGAAAAAAAATTTAAATTTAAAAAATTTTCGAATTGTCGTTGAAAAATTTTAGTTTTCCACTTGGCGGTTTTAAATAGAATGAGTCGCTTGAAACAGCATTAAGGAAAATACAAGCATACACAATACAATACAAGCATACACAAATGCGGCTGATTTAATAGCAAAAAGTGAATGAACAAAAATATAAGATAAAGACTTGTAACTTTGTGTTTTTGTATTTAATTAGCGAACCCTAACACCCTCTAATAATACATCGAATGAAATTTAAACCAAACAACTTTGACGTGCAGAGAAGGTATGACATGATTAGCTCTTAAAAATAGTTTCATTAAAACAAGCCATGCTTCTTTTTTTTGGTTCAATCTCTTTAAAATACCCTAAAACCCTTTAATAATACACAGAATAAAATTTAAACCAAACTACCCTGACGTGCTGAGAGGGTATGAAATGATTAACTCTTAAAAATAGTTTCATTAAAACTGAAATGATTAACTCTTAAAAATAGTTTCAGTAAAACTAGCCATGCTTCCTTTTTTTTCAATCTCTTTACAATACTCTAAAACCCTTTACTAATACATAGAATAAAATTTAAGCCAAACTACTTTGACGTGCTGAGAAGGTATGAAATGATTAACTTTTAAAAATAGTTTCATTAAAACAAGCCATGCTTTTTTTTGGTTCAATCTCTTGCAAAATATTCATTCATAGCTTTTAAGATTTAAGGTACTAGTGCTTGATTTGATAGGAAAAAACATGCATTATACTGAACAAATTGTTAAATACATTTCAACTACAATTTAACTCTTTCAAAAATATTTGTTACCCTTGGTAATGTTACTTTATGTGTTAAAGTATTGGCATTCTCTTAAACTATTTACAAAAATGAAAAGCAGGAAGCCGAAAAGTTTAAACTATCATTTAATTTATGAAAACATAAATAAAAGATACAAAATTTCGAGATTTCGTAATCTCTTATAAATTTAATACTATTTCATGCGATTAAATTACTGAACGTCTAAAATTTGATAGAATATTTAAATCAATACATTTCCAAACGACTTAGAGTAAAATAAAATTTGAGTAGCACCTTAAAACCATCATAGGTCCAACTTCCTAATTTTAAGATGCAGGTCTGTACGTCATACGGAAAATATTCAACATCGATTGAACAAGAGGATTTATAAACGGCAGGAGGTTGCCAAATCACCAATCCATTATTATAGACTATTGCTTTTGTCATAAGTGTCACTTCATAATGACCATCAGCACTGAAAAATATACATTTTAACACAACTCCTGTTACCATTTTAGACAAGCCAATAAATTATTCTGCATTGGTTTATGCGTATTATTTTATGAATATTTATCAAATATATTCATACACAAATGTTTTATAATCATTTAATAAAAGCAATTTAAATACGTATTTTGAAGCTTATTAATTATATTTCTAATCTAATGCACAAAAATATTTAGCTATTTTAAGTATAATTCACATCAATTAAGTTTCACGTTGTTATATAAAGACATGTGTGCGTACTTACATTGCACGTCATATGAAAAGGATCAGTATCTCTCACTTACAAAGTGGCATTACCTTTCAGCTGGATAGACAAACACTGTGAAACAAATTTTGCCGGATAGATAATTAAAATACATTTTATTTTAATATAAAGATGACGTTTTTTAAGCAAGGACACTAAAAGGAGGATATTTGTAAATAATCGATGACATGTAACACTTGTATTCCCTTTATTTTTTTATTTTGCCAATGCTATTGCTTAGCAATTGTATTAAGTAAAAATACATATAGTATATACAGATTAGAGCGAACTTTTACTCCTTTACATATTAACAGAGTACAACATGCGATCAAATTGCCTCAATATGGGAGCTTAATGTGAAAAATATAAATGTTTTCATTGGATTGGCCTTTGTCTACAAAATTACTTTTAACCTTAAATAGCTAATTTGCTGGTAGAATTGAAATTATAATTAAAACTTAATTATTTTGTCAACACACATCGACTTACCTAATATTTTTCAAACCGGAAAATTACGGTAGCATATCCATAAAAAACAAGCCGGGCATGCCCAGGTCATTAAAACTTTTATTTTGACCGCAGCTGTGCATCTATGGCTATGATTTCATTAGTTTATTTCTCAATTTAAAAAAAGTCTTAAAGTTTTTCTGAGTATTTAAAATGCTTTGACAGAAAAACAAAACAAGAAGCCTTTTTTCTCAGAATTCTTGCGACGGTCAACTTTTTGGTGAACGCAGTTCAAATGGGGGATTCGAAGCGAATACGATTTTATGGCACCCATAGAGGTAAACAAATAAAGTGTTTATTTTGTAACACAGTGTGTCTATAGATAATAAACGCCCATATCATTAGTGGATATATGTACCCTATAATAATAAGACAGTATTTACTTTGCAATTAATGTATGCTGCCAAATGCTTTATAAACAAGAGAGAACGCTATAGTCGAGTTTGTGTCCCGACTATCTAATACCCGTCACTCAGCTAAAGGGAGTGCGAGGGAGATGGATATATAACATTTTTTGATTGCGAATAACTTTTTAATGAATGGTCCGATTTGAAAAATGTCTTCTACATTTCAATAGGTATATTTATACACAACAAAATTGCATTTATGCTTCTCGGAAATCTTTAAAGGTGTGGGCGCCAGACACATTTTAAAATCGTTAGTGGGCGATTGTGTGCGGTAGAGGGGGCGTGACACCTTTTTGAAATAAACTTGCGCTGCGTAGGAAGCCCAAGAATATGTGTGGGAAATCTCAACCTTCTAGCTTTTGTAGTTTCCGAGATCTCAGCGTTCATACGGACAGACAGACAGACGGACAGACGGAAAGACGCACAGACGGACATGGCTATATCGACTCGGCTAATGACCCTGATCAAGAATATATATACTTTATAGGGTCGGAAACGCTTCCTTCTAGCTGTTACATACTTTTGCACGAATACAATATACCCTTTTACTCTACGAGTAACGGGTATAAAAATCATATATTACTGAGGGGATTCCCTAAACTGTTCCATACAAGTCAACTTTCAGAAATTTCAGCAATTTAAAAGCCTCGAGGCTGTTGAAAATTTTGTTGAATCGTTGAAAACCAGAGTTGTCACCTTATTTTTCCAAAAGTCAATGCAACTCTGCATTACTATTATAAGTTCGAATTATTTACTTTAAAATCAAGTTAGCAATTCTGTTAATAGTTTTTCTTACCTAGCTAACAATTTTAGTCAGTAAGAAACAATAAAAAATCGAATTTTACATGTTTTAAGTTCCGTGAAACTTTTCAACAAATAACAGCTGTTTGAAAATTCAACAAGAACCATTTTGGGTCGTTCCCTTAATTGCTGAAATTTTCTGTTAAATTTTCAACAATTAAGCAATTCAACAGTCATACTTTGCCTGCGTGAGGCTCAGAAATGCTTTTTGGAAGATCGAAAATTTTTGACGGAAAACAAACCACTTCGCAGCCGCTCCCAATTGATCAAGCTTTCGCCGTTTGTCTGCAAGGATGGCCTCCTTCAAGTTGGTGGACGCCTGGGCAACTCGCAATTACCAGCTGACGTCAAACATCCCATATTGCTTCCGAAATCGCACCGCATCACAAGGATGATTTTGGAACACGAACACACAGCAAATCTACATCCAGGAGTGTCTGCCCTGTTCGTAATTACGCGTCAAAAATATTGGATTTTCGGTGCACGTAACCTAATAAGGAACCTGGTACACAACTGCGTAAAGTGCTTTCGCCAACGTAAAATCACCGAGCACCAATTCATGGCCGATCTACCAGGCATTCGTATAACTGAGGCTCTACCCTTCCAGCACTCAGGCTGCGATTACGCTGGACCATTCATCCTCAAGGAAAGGAGAGGGCGAAATCCCCGAAAAACTAAAGGCTACATATGCCTCTTCGTCTGCCTTGTAACATCAGCCATTCATTTGGAACTGGCCACCGACCTTAGCACAGACACATTCCTGGCATGTCTTCGGCGTTTCATGTCCCTTCGAGGAAAATGTTCGCAAATCTTCAGCGACAACGGCACGAATTTTGTTGGTGCCAAACGGGCTTTAGATGAGATGCAGCAACACCTATCTTCGCAGGAGCATGAACACGCCGTAACTCAATCGTTGGCCAATGATGGAATTAAGTGGAGTTTCATACCTCCCCATTCGCCACATTGGGGAGGGAAGTGGGAGTCATCAGTACGTTCAGTTAAATTACATCTGAAACGCGTCGTGGGAAAAACGGTTCTAACATTTGAACAGATGCAAACTCTGATTGTTCAGATCAGTGCGGTGGTGAACTCAAGACCGTTATGCTACACACCTGACACTGACCTCACCTACTTGTCTCCGGCCCATTTTTTAATTGGCCGCCCATTCACAACGGTTCCAGAGGGTGATCTGACTCATTTGCCGATCAATCGCTTAGACTACTGGCAGCATTTACAATCAATGTACCAAGGGAATTCCCTCACTGTGTTTATGCGATGCCGATTTCACGCTTTCATTTCGCGATTTCAGCCTCAAACCGTGAATTGGTGGTGCGCAGCTCTTGTAACCCAGATCGCTAGAAATTAACAAATTCGTCTTGCCCTCAACAGGTTGTTTATCCACTCAATATTAATAGCACTCCACTAAATAATAATTATTTTTGAAATCAGTCACACCTATTTTCTTCAGTCCGATATCCCTATCAGTTAAAAGGAATAAAAAAAAATCATGTCTCGCATAAACATGTATAATGCCGTTGAGTGTAGGTATTGCATAAACAACATATCAGGGTCTTTTGATTTTCTTCAGTAGAAGTATTCCCTGAACTGTTGAATTGCTCAATTACTGAAAATTCTTTTACGAGCGTTTATGGCGGGAAGAGGGAAAAAAAGGAGGACGGCAAAAGCTGCAGTTCATAAGTTGGCTAAAAAGACCAAGTTTTCACAGTGCAATATAATGCTAAATTTTAGCAATTCAATGGAAAAATATAGCGTTCAGTAAAGCAACGAGACAAGATATGAACCCGAGAGCTGACGGTAGCTAGATCCAGAAGAGGGTCAGTTGCCTAGAGGGGAAATGGAAACACTTAGGTACGCAAATAAGAACCGTAAAGAACTTAAACTCCACGGAGAAGTCATTTAGAATCTCATATACCAACGTCATTAACAATGTCATGGTGGTGACCACAAGGACGAAAAAGTGAAAGTATTCAACGACTTGTGCCTAATCGCCATGTTACTGGTGCTCCTTATAGTCCTCCGAGGACTCAGAATGTAAAAAAAATCAATACAACGCCGTCGGGATCATGGAGCTGATAGAATCGTAACCTCCACCTCCAACTGGCCTGAAAGAAGCCGGGATTAAGTATTGTATTACCAGCAATAAAAACCAAAACAAAAGCAGCCACGCTAACAAAAACAAAAAGAATTAAACGACAGCCGAATTCCCGAGTGTTGCATTCTTCATTCGACCCATATTCAAATAGTTTTTTTTTATTATTTTATTGTTCTATGCTTATTCTTAAATCAAACACTTATAAAAAGTATAAAAAATCGGGTAAGCCATCCGATTTTTCGAAATATGTGGTGGCTCGATCTGATTTTAATGTTCTTAACAGTCATTGCTATTCCATGTATATAAATCGTTGTAAATTTGAATTTACAAATGATCCGAAGCAGTTTTATAACTTTGTCAACGCAAAGCGTAAGTCATCAGCTTTGCCTTCATCGGTTCGATTTAACTCAATGGAGGCATCGACTGACTCTGAAATTTCAGATTTATTTTCCGACTTTTTCCAAACTACTTATAGCTCTTCTTCATGGTCAGAATCAAACTACCGTAATCCCTTAAATAGGGCAAACTGTATTTTTTCACCTATAATTACCGAAAGTTCTCTCTTAAGAGATTTAACAACAACAACGCCAACTTATTCTCCCGGTCCTGATGGACTCCCCGGGTGTGTGCTTAAGTTTTGTGCCTCAACCATTTGTAAACCGATTCTTAAACTTTTTCATTTGTCTATTTCATCATCAGTTTTTCCAACTATCTGGAAGGACTCTTTCATTATTCCACTCCACAAAAAGGGTGCGAAGGTGGATGCCCAGAATTATAGAGGTATTTCTAAATTGTCGGCAATTCCAAAAGCCTTTGAACGTATTATCACTTCTCATTTGCAACATTTATGTTCCTCGCTAATATCACCGTGTCAGCATGGTTTCGTTAAGCGAAGATCGACTACCACCAACCTACTTGAATTGTCATCTATTGTAATTAATGGATTTAACAATAAAATGCAGACCGACGTTATATATACAGATTTCAGTAAAGCCTTTGACTCCGTTAACCACTCTCTTCTTTTATTCAAACTAGACTTGCTTGGGTTTCCATGTAATCTTTTAACTTGGATTTCAAGTTATTTGAATGGGAGGACTCAGAGGGTTATATTTAAGAACGCTGTTTCTAAAATGATCCGCGTGACATCTGGAGTGCCCCAGGGTAGTCATCTAGGCCCTTTGCTGTTTACTTTGTTTATTAACGATCTTCCCTCTATCATAACAAATTCTCGCGTACTAATGTATGCTGATGATGTTAAGCTTTGTTTGACATACAATAATATTGAGTCTGGTTTCGGCTTACAATCAGACATTGATAACTTTCAAGTATGGTGTGAGTATAACCTCTTAAATTTGAACTGCCTGAAATGTAACGTAATGACCTTTCATAGGGGTACTCCTACGTTTATAAGTTATTTGCTTCAGAACTTGCCACTTGACCGTATATATTCAGTAAATGATTTAGGCGTTCTTCTGGACCCGAAGCTTAAATTTGACTGCCACATAATGCTGACTGTCAACAAAGCTATGAGTGTTTTTGGGTTTATAAAGCGTTGGTCAAAAGAATTTGACGACCCTTATATAACCAAATTACTATTTACCTCCCTTGTCCGACCTATATTGGAATATTGTTCTTCGGTTTGGAGCCCACAATACCAAGTGCACATTGACCGTATAGAGTCGGTACAAAAAAAATTTCTTCTTTTTGCTCTTCGTAGTTTGAACTGGGATCAAAACGTAAGGCTACCTTCCTACCAAAGTAGATTACTATTGATTAATTTACCTACACTTGAAAACCGTAGAATAATGCTTGGTACTATTTTTATGCAAAATCTTATAAGAGGTGATATTGATTCTGTAGAACTGGTAAACCGTTTAACTTTTAATGTTCCCGTTAGACTAACACGAAATTATTACCCTCTTAATTTGCCTCGATGTACATCAAATTTCACTCTGCATGAGCCTTTTCGTGTTCTATGTAATAATTATAACAATCTTTATCATTTAATTTGCACTTCTACATCTATCCCTGTATTAAAAACTAAAATTTTATCTCATTTGCTTCAATCTTAGTTCATAATCTTTATAATTTTTATATGTCCCGTCTCTAATTGTTTTATGTATTTTCCTCGCGAACTCGCATTTTTGCCCTAATTGATAAAGGGTCCCGCGCGTAACAAGCACGTGCTTGGTATCGTTGGGCCACTTGTTTGTACTGCTCGTAGTGCATCAACGTCCATCATATATGCTTTAGAAAAAAATGTGCATAAAGTTAGCAGTGCAACTTTTGTTTTTCCATTTTTTTTTTCCTATAATTTCCCGTAATTATCCGTACATTATTCGTGAAAGAAAAAAGTTTTGCCGCAATTCGGAGGAATTTTACACGTTTGACGTCGACGTCAGCAGAGCTCTGCTACCATCCGCATTGTACTTATGTAATTTAAAAATTTTTCTTTCATTTATTTAATGGCCTTTTTAATGGCTTATGCCTTTTTTTAATTTTTTATATTTTATATTTAAAAACAAATTTTTTACAATTAGCTGTGCAAAGCTAATTTTTGTCCTAAAGTTTCAATGAATTTTGTAAAACAAACTTTTAGGCCGTGCGTTTAAATATTTACTTCTAAAAATTAATTACAGATCAATAACGCAAAATCCCATTTAAAAAGATTTTTAAAAATTGAACGTTTAATACAGTTACGTTGTATTAAATTAACTAAGCAGAACAAATACAAATCAAGAGCGACAAAATATTTTCTTTCACAAATATTTTACAATAAGATGGCAGAGCAACCACATTGTTTTTAACAAAATAGCAACAAATAGCAACAAAAAGAGCAACAAATTTAATTCTTTTACGAATAATTTACGGATAATTAACGGCAAATTATGAAAAAAAAAGTTGGAAAAGTCAAAGATTGAGGAAGTGCACTGCTTACTTGATATCAAGTAAGCAGCATCCCATAACTTAAAAAAAAATTTTTTTCTTCACGAATAATTTACGGATAATTAACGGCAAATTATAGGGAAAAAAATTTCGAAAATCAAAAGTTGCACTGCCAACTTTATGCACATTAGAAAAAAGGCATAGCTTCCCTAAAGTAATGTATTCAATATATAATACACCTAAATATTACACAGCTCGACAGTGTTTTATATACGTATATGAGCATATCTGCATGCTTCGTTTTCGATTTTAACGGGCGCTGTGAAATCGCGTTTTGAAAATTGAAATATTTAATGTTTTCATTTAAGACATTTTTGAGAGTCTATATCAAATTTAATTGATACCTATGTCAAAAAATTGATAGGATGCCCTTCTACAGAATTGCATTAAGGTTCCATCATTATTTGAATCAATGAAAACTTATGTGCCATTTATGTAATTTGTTCACCTTAATCACAACCAATTTTATGCGGTGAACAGGCTTAAGAAAATACAAGGACAAATATGGGCCTCACAATATGGTACTGGCATCTAGAGACATCTTATTCCAATTTTTTGAGATACCAACCATCATTGTACGTCAAGTGAGGTAATTAAAGTATTTTTAGGTCACACTAACGTATCGAGTTAGTCGCCATTTCACACAGTAGGGTTTTTAAAAATAATAGTGGCGTAACATTCGAAACATTGCACAGTGGTCGCTGCCATAGGCCAAAAATCAAAAAAGGGATTTTGAGATATTCCAGCGAAAACCGGTTCTACGATCAGCTGATTGTCCAAGCTTTACGACACAATAGTTTTTTTTTTTTTGAATTTCTAACGGGACTTTCCAACACTGGAATGCAAAGTGCGAGAACGTGCTTACTTACTTTCAATTTGTCAACAGTGAAGTGCAACGAAGTGAATTAAAAAATTCGAATAAATTATAAAACACGGTTTAACCCCAATAAAATATAATGGACATTGTTCATAACGGTATATACTTTGTTTATACAGATACATGAATTAATTAGGGTATTCAAATGCGTTGTAAACGTTTGAAAAGTGTAAAAGTGTAAGCAGTTCCAACAACAATTTCCATACAAAATAGTTAGCAAGGCCTACAACACCCCAGCCTATGCATACAAATCTGTTGTACTTGTGTAGAAATAATGGTTTAAAATAGAGGTTTTAAGTACTAAAAAAATACTAAAAAGTCGGGTTTGAGTCTATGGTGAGTCAACCTAAAAGCCGATTGACGCTTAAGAATTCGCGTGTGGATTTTGTTGCTCTACTTTTGGCGACCAATGTTTTTTTTCTTGGTAAATGCTATTGTTAAGCGATGCATATATAACATCCATATGCCAAAGAATTCGCGGTTTTATTTTCGGTTATTTTAATATTTAATTGAGGACTTGCTTATATAAGACGGTAATGAAATGAAATTCTTGACCAAGAAGGTGGCCACCCAATAATCTGAAGAACTCGCGGTTTAAGCAAATTTTTGGTGAAACCAAATAAGAATGACTATAATACAAGTAATCAACTTTAATGTCCGTCCTAAGCCATTTAACGCCTTAGAAATCGCGGACTTCTCATATAAAGTAAAAAGGGGGCCATTTTTGTGTTCATTTGTCAATTTTTAGGCAAAGCCTCCCTTGCATTTCTTTCTTTCTCAAAAATCATCAAGCAATACCAAAAATAGGAAGTTAGCCTATTGTTGTACGTCAATATCTTGCAACGATTTTGGAAAAAAGGTCGTTCACAATCTTTGTCTGGCAAACTTACAAATTTTACACTTTTGCAACGCAATTGAACACCCTAAATAACTTGTGCTGTGTTTTGTGTAAATAAGTGGTAAAACGTGCGTCCTATTTAGTTCGTAAATGTTGTGTGTTACAATTTTTTAGGTAAAGTTTTAAGTGCTTTCCCCCGGGTTTCCTCCAATGATGCTTATATCATGTTTTTTATTAATATTTCAAGATTATAAAAATGTTTTGTTCAGCTGCCGAAACTTGCCGATGCACTTGTGCCATTAAAAAATGCAACCTTACCTCAATTATTTTAGGAGCTCTTTCTAGGAGGAAGCACTTTATTGTTTTGTGTCTGTGTGTGCTTAGTTGTGGTTGTAGTTTGTTTTTGATGTGTGTTTTTTAGTTTTATGTTTTTTAGATTATTTTGTCGTTTTATTAATTTTTTCTTTCATTAGGATCAAATACCTACTACCAGTATTCTCGAAAGCATGTTTTTAGCATTTGGCAGAATGAATGCGGCACTCAACCCCAAAAAATTAAAAATGTGCTGGATAATTTAATTGAGGGTCTTAAAATCTCAGGATATGAGCTGGATGTGGAGGAATTAAAAAAACAAATATCCTACATTTGTTATAAGATGGATAAGGTGGGCGTGGGAAATGGAGTCAGTAATCACTGCCGTACTTTTATATTACAGTTCCAAGTTTGTAAATAACTTACATTAAAAAGTTCAGCCTATTATAATTACAAGAAATGAATTTATGACTTCTGTCTCATGTGAACGCAACCACTGAGAAAATAGTTCCTATGGAAGCTATAGGATATAGTGGTACGATCTGGCCAATTTTTGTAACATATATTTATAATAGTTTTTTAGATTTTTGGTAAAAGTTTCATAACGATAGCACTTCTAGAAGTATTTATGGCCGCGGCTCCATACAAGCCCGACCACTGTGCATTGGGGAGGCATAGCGTTTACACTACACACAAAATAAGCACGTCGCGGTAAAATCGATATGTCCAGGTAAATTTCAGGTAATTCATACTCATATCGTTTTTGCCTGAAATATTCATAAAATGTATCTTAAATAATATCATTTTGCCGAATTCTCTCTCTCGGAGATTCTCTAACTTCGAAAAAGAGAGCAAGAAGCAATATGGCGAGCAAAATCGTGAGTGTAAGCGAGGAACACGGATTTGAAATTCGAACTTTAAGCATGTTGTATCGCTTGCACTACTATAGTAGGTAAGTAAACCGTAAACAAGACGCTGCCGTACAGAAATGAAAAGCACGTGCAACTGCCCACCGGGAAAGTGAGAAGGTGGTTCTTTGTGTGTTGGAAAACCTCTTCCTTTTAGCAGAAAATATTGGAAATCCTGTATCTTTTAGCAGGCGACGGTGTAGGGAATTTGAAATTCCTTTGGAAAACCACATAGAAACCTCATTTCCCCCTTACTTTTTGTGTCACCCCCGTGTATTTCGAAACCAGAGACGGAAGAAATGTAAGGGGTGAATGAGGTTTAGTCCCTTCCGCTTGTATGGAGAAACCTGATGAAAATATGTTATTTTCCAGAGGAATTTTCCCGGTGGGTGTGCATATGTACATATGTATATGTACATGCGTGCGATACTATGTGTGTATGTGAGATGCGACTATGCTATGAAAAATTGATATTACCATTTCGGTAATATTCGGTAATTTCGTTTTTACGGTTCGACCATATTAAGTTAAAATTGATCTTAAATAAGGTAAAATCGACGTACGTTTCATATCGATTTTTATTGGGTTTAATTTATCAGTTTAATTTGTTTGTCTAAAAGTGTTTTTTTAAAATGGACGTTGATATGCCAAGTGGTTCCAGCAATTCTGTGAAAGTCACCACGGTAATTTTGCATAACTAGGCCCTCCGAACAATTCAAGAAAATAGCCATGCTATATTAAAAGCTAAACTTGTTTCAGGGACATAAATGTTTAGCGAGAAGAATGGTCGCAGTAAGGTTTGGAAAAATTTTAGACCATAACCAACAAGAGATCAATTGTGTTTAATTTCTTTTATTTATAAGTCATGTTTGGAGACCGAATCGTATCACGCTGTTGTTGATGTTTCGAATAATTTGAATCTTACTGCAAAAATGTTTCGAAACATAAAATGTCTCGAAAACTGTTGATTCATGCAGGGTTCAAATACTAACCCCTTGAAAATGGAATTTTTTGATGTTTGGCGCCTACTGACATCCAAATTATAAGGGCAATCTTTACAAATGTGTCAGATATTTATGTAAAACAAGACTTAACAAGAGAGAACGCTATAGTCGGGTTGGTGTCCCGACTATCTAATACCCGTCACTCAGCTAAAGGGAGTGCGAACGCTGTACTCGGGTTGGTGTCCCGACTATCTATTGGGGCTAAAGGGAGTGCGAGGGAGATAGATATATAAACAATTTTGATTGCATATAACTTTTTAATGAATGGTCCGATTTGAAAAATGTCTTCTACATTTCGATAGGTAATAATAAACACTATAAAATTGCGTTTATATATTTTTAAAATCTTAAAAGATGTGGCCTCCAGACACATTTGAAAATCGTTTATGGCGATTGTGGGCGTTAGGGGGGGCGTGGCACCTCGATGAAACAAACTTGCGCTGCGTAGGAAGCCCAAGAATATGTGTGTGAAATCTCAACCTTCTAGCTTTTATAGTTTCCGAAATCTCAGCGTTCATACAGACAGACGGACAGACGGACAGACGGACATGGCTAGATCGACTCGGCTAGTGATCCTGATCAAGAATATATATACTTTATGGGGTCGGAAACGCTTCCTTCTCCCTGTTACATACTTTTGCACGAATACAATATACCTTTTTACTCTACGAGTAACGGGTATAAAAATACTTGGTACTTTTTATAAGCTTTGATTGAGCCTTATTTGTAATTCTGTATAAGGGAATCCTAGCAATTTTTTACATAAATTAATACAGACTATCAAAAGATGTCTTAATTGAAAACATTAAATGTAGCGATTTTTTCAAACCGCGATTTTACAAATACCACCCGTTAAAATCGAAAACTAGGTGTGCAGATATGCTTGTATACGTCTATACTAACATAATTTAATGACCATAGGCCTGATCCTTTTAGTAAAGTCCATATTGTTTTCCAGTGCTATTTTTAAGTGCATTAGTTCTCCATATACATGTATATTAGACATCTGCATGAATATCAAATAATACGTATTCGAATTGACAATGTTCAAAATGAGTTGAATGAGTTAGAATGTGTAGGGAAACTGGCTTGAATAAATAAGTGTGCTGACGTAAAACTCTGTCGAACTAGAAAAGGTGATGGAAAATGAATCGGGTAAATGAGAACACGAACAACTCAGACGAATTTATTCGAATCCATTCAATTCCTTCATAAGGGCAAAATAGAAAATTAAATTTACTTTGACTTTTTTGTTTTTTTTTTTAAATTACAAAATCAAAATATAAAAAAAAATATGCACCAAAAATCCTTTACGTTCGCCACAGATTGTTATCATGCCATTTTCATATTTGAGTCCTAAAAATTCGCGGACCATGGAGAAGAAGCACAAAATAGTGTAGGAAAGAGGCAGAAAGATATGGTCTTCCATGGACCGCAAACATGAGCAGCACCAACAAATCAAGCAGTATCCAAATTGGTAACAGTACCAGGCGCCCAGTTGCACCCACGGCTGTTAATGAGTACTGATCAGCATATTCTTCAAAGTCGAGACCCGCCAAGCAGTCAGCACATTCTGCAGTGTCAGCCGAACAACTATGCAATCTGTTAGCGTAATCAATTTCACTGACCTACTAGAGAACACACATGACTTTCCTATTCTGTCCACTAAACTTCCGCATTTCCAATTAGTATAAAAGCATGTACCAACTTCACAATAAATCAGTTATCAACCCATCTTATAACTCCGCAGTCTTACTTTCTGACCTCCGGGAAGAGGCCGCGTAAGTCCAAAGCGTCTCCGTGCCGACAGTGCGAATTATCAGTGTACCTTAGTAGACCCGTCTGTGTGTTTACATTCGCGTAGGCACAAATATTGGTGACCCCGACGTGATCCTTTACCAACAAAGGATCACACCCAGCAACCCCCTTCAACTCCAAGGCTGAACCTCTAACTGGTGAGAAGCATGGTTAAGTTCACACTCAGCTTTATCCATCTTCACAGGATAACATAGCTCTTCCAGCTTCACAGGATAGCATAGCTCTTCCAGCTTCACAGGATAGCATAGCTCTTCCAGCTTCAGAGGATACCCAGCTCATCCAGCTCCACAGGATACGCAGCTTTATCCAGCTTCACAGGATCGACCACCCAATTTGGGACCGCAGCTTATCTAGCTTCACAGGACAGCACAGCTCATCCAGCTTCACAGGATAGACAGCTTATCCAGCTTCACAGGACAGACAGCTTATCCAGCTTCACAGGACAGCATAGCTCATCCAGCTCCACAGGATAAACAGCTTATCCAGCTTCACAGGATACCCAGCTCATCCAGCTCCACAGGAGACGCAGCTTTATCCAGCTTCACAGGATACAAATTAAAATGAGAAGACTTTGGTTTCGCGAGGCGATGTCCGTCACGATTTATTTCCAAAATTCGACTAACTACTAAGTACATAAATTCTTAAAATGTAAGCTTGCCCTATGCTCTGAAACTGCTGACCCGGCGCCTCGTGCATGGAGTTGGGCAGCCGCTGCTTGCGTTGCAGTGCATTGCCCGCCGATTGTGGGCTGCTTCCGTCGCAGTGCATTGCCCGCTGAATATGCTGACCATAGCACCGTCGGTGTGCAATATCCACAGGTGACGCTGACCTTGCATTATTCCCATCCGGTTATGCGGGATCAGCCTGGCAACTTTTCTGTTGCTGGGTGACCGTGTTAACTCCTCCCTTGCTTAGATGAAGGACGTCCTCGGAGTTTTTGAAACCGTCGATAATAACTTGAAGATCATGCTGGCGTCTCTGATAGAGCTTGGAGATACTAAAGCAGATGGCCAAAAAAGCGATCGCGGCCAGTCCAGATTTTATAGGCCGTTTTACCAGTCCCTTTTCCATTTCACCAATGTATCGCAAGTTTTCCATATTGAATTTTTGCAGGTATGGTAAGCTCAATAATTCTTGATGACCCGTAATGTTAATGAGCGTTGATGCAGCTGGCGCTGGGTCTTTCTTTACGTAACTCTTTAGGTTGCGATATATGGTGTTGTTTACTTTAGCTTCTTCGTCGAATGCAACGAGAAATGTTCCGGTTACAAGTTGTCCGTTGATCGTAGCCGTTCCGTTGTTGAGAATAGTAACGCCGTCATCGATGATTGTTAGCGGCTCGAGGTGGCTTGTGCGATTCGAACAGTGTGCGTTGCCCCCTGAGTGCAGTTGTTGTGCGCACGTTAAGTAGGGCAATTCTCTGCAGAAAGTTGTTGTAAGGGCAGAGGTGCAGTTTCCAATCGGCATGATTTTGTTACCGCAGTCAGCTATGATATCGCCTTCGGCAAAATTAAGAATAGTGCCGTTGTGTTCAACAGGGTGCAAGATAATTTTTTTACATGCTCTGTATGGCTTAGGATATTTTAATATGAAGTGTAAAAAGTTATCATCTAATAAAACTTTAATTTGAGCGACTTCCATTAGGTCAGTAACAGTAATATTTGTGGAATGTTCATTGACTAAGTTTTGTAAATCGTTTGAGTCTAAAATTTATTTATGTCTAAAATCGCGGGGTTAATTATTCCAATTTTCGCAAGTGTAACTGACAGCATCAAAGCTTCGAGCTCTGAAATAATTATTCTATTTCTTGATAGTACATTTTCATATACATTTTCTGTATTTATTTGTTTTGTTTTTGCGTTTTTTACCAAAATGTTTACCGCGTTTGTAAGGCTATTAATTTTCTCTTGGGTCTTTGTGTTTATACTTATTTGTCTGTTTTCTGATTCAATAAGCTCTTTCTGTGTAAATTTTACGTTCTCGAAGTCATCAAAATCCGGAGTACCGGCTACAATTTTTAAAGCGGTACCTAACATATTGATGCTTCTTGCATGTCTATGGTGATTGTTTACTGTACCTATAAGAGTCCCAATGTGTCTTAAGTCTGAATCTAATATTTGTCTCATATGACGGTGGGGAAAATGATTTCTCATTTCCTCTGTTTCCGTTACTATTTCCGAAAACAGGGTTAAGTTACTTGAATGCTTCAGATACTGGAATTCTTTCCAAATAGTTACATCCCCGTCTATAATCGGTATGTAACTTGACGTCGTGTAGTCGGTCATTTTTGCTGTTATGGATACGGCGAGAAGTAATATTGTCCAAAACCCAGTGTGTTGGAGAAAAAAGAAAAATAAGATTTATTTAGTTTACCTCAAATTATCCTTATGGACCACCCCCCTTTTATTAAGACTGTGGTCCCCAAGTCTACTTCTACAATCTCTTCAGAATACAAATCAAAGTTTATTCCTGTCTTGTTTTATTTCATCTTTCTAGTTGACTATTTTGTGCATTTAAAACTTTATCCCTAATTTCTGTGTTAAGTTCTATGGTTGACGAGTGTATTACGTCGATGGGTCTCTTATTCGTTACTGAATGAATGCTTTTGTTGTACTCTATAGTCGCGAGAAGTATTAATTCAACCGTGTCTTTAATACCTCTTTCGATTTTTAAGCACCGCGCAATTTCTGCCAGTGTACTGTGGAATCTTTCCACTTGTCCGTTGGACGTACTATGATGTGGCGGTGCATTAACGATTTGTATGTTAAATTGGTTACTTATTGTAATATATTGTTTTTGTTCGTCGGTAGAAATTAATAAGCTGCAAAATCGCGGTTTGTACGTCTGCAATGGTTCTGGAAGCGATTGGTTGGACAATTGAAAATGTTGATAACTTGTCTACACAAGTAAGATAGTATTTTTTATCTGTAGAAAACATGTCAATATGTAATAATTCTCCTGTATATGAGGGAATCGGTGTCTCTCCGAGAATCTGCTTATGAGGATGTCGGTCATATTTTGCCTTCTGACAAGTTTTACAATTAGCGACGACCTCATTCGCCATATGAGTCATTTTGGGAAAAAAATAGTCTTGCATAATCTGTTTCACGTTTTCCTGGGCGGCTCTATGAGCCCTGTTATGTTCTGACACCGTAATTTCTTTTTCTTCGTTTTTGTCAAAGATGTCAGTCACCATGCGGTTCGTGTAACGGAATATGGTTGTCGGGAATGTTTCTACTAATTTATGTTGGATAAATGCCAGTACTGGAAGTTCGCATAAAATTGCGTTGATTACGTCTTCCTGACCACATCGCATACTCTTTGTATAAGTGTTTCTCTATCCAAGAAATACAAGAGATGTCGAGTCTTTTCACCGAACATAATTACCGTTCTAACTGAGGTAGTTCCGCTTTCTTCTATTATTATTTGGTTCCGAAAGCAGTTGACCGGCTTGTCTGTTTTTTCGATAGTGTAGGTGAGTGACAACTCGCTATGTATTGTGGCAATATCTGACTGGGCATCCTCTTCCAGTGAGTGGATGTGCTGTCGGGACAGCGCGACGTAATTCTCCTTTCCTGGCTTGTAAAAAATTTGGGCGTTGTGCTCGCAATAAATGCTTTCCACCGCTTAATTTTGGCGTTTGGATTGCGATCTGAGACGGCGAAAGTAAGTGGTTGATGGTCAGTACAAATGTTCAAATTTTTGACTCCATATAGGTAGTTCCTAAGGCTCTTTAGGGCCCATACAATTGCTAGCAACTCTCTTTCATTCGTTGCAAAGTTTAGTTCCCTGTCCTTTAAAGTTCGTGATATCATGGTTATAGGTTTTCCGTCCTGTGATAGAACTGCTCCCAAACCGAAAGACGAAGCATCTGTCGTTAAGTCGAACGCTCTTTTGTAATTTGGGTATAATAACATTACATTTTCGGACGCGAGAACATTAAGCTTCTCGAATGCCTGGCGCTGATTTTGATCAAAGTTAACTGGTATTTTCTTTGATTGTCCAGCACCCACTTTGCCGTTATCACCTTTTAGGATGTCACTTATAGGTTTTGCAATAGACGCGAAGTCTTTAAGGGGGGGTAAAGTCTTGCAAAAAAAAAATTTCGATTTTTTTTTTAAATTTTTTTCTTGTAGATTAACATCTTAAGATTGTACAAAAAAAGTTGTAAGTCAATCGGACAAAAAGTTTAGAAGTTATGCTAAAACTAGTACCCTAACCTCTAAGACTTTAGGTACGTAAGTGCATCTTTAAGTGCGTTTTTCTCGAAACCACGTTTTGAAAGTCCGTGTTCATCGGCATTTCTAAACGGCTCAACCGATCGTTTTCAAATTTGTCGCATATTTTTCTGCATTAAAAAAACCCGCCCCCTGGGAAGCGTTTTTTTTTATTTTTTAACTTTAAATATTTTATTTTTAAACCGAAAGTCAATTTTTTTAGGTGAAAAACCCATTTTTGACTTTGGACTTTCGGAAAAAATTCTTAAAAATAAAAAATTTAAAAAAGGGCTTCCCAGGGGGCGGGTTTTTTTAATTCTTAAGAGAATTGTAAAAACAAAATGGAAATCCGATCATTTTTAGCGGAGGTACAGTGAACACCGCAAAACGCCTTTTTTTAATAGTGTTCCAGCAATCGCTTTGCCACCGATATATTAGCCGATAGTATCGGCTATAAAAATTAGTGGATATTATTTAAATGACACTTAATAATATACAAAAGGTTTGAATTAAATCCATCTAACCAGTTTTTATAGAAAAAATCGCAAAGTTAGTCGATTTTTTGGTGCCAAAGACCCTACCTCCCCTTAACAAAACACCTATAGTAACTTGCCAATCCAAGGAATGATCTGACATTAAATAGTGTGGTTGGTTGCTCGTAGCTACGAATTGCATCTACTTTATTTGGGCATGTTCTTAGTCCAACTCATGAAACTACGAAACCTAAATACTCTACGCTTTCTTTAAAAAAATGAGATTTCTCACGCGCAACCCTCATATGGGCCTCATATAGTTTGTCCAATACCCATGCTATGTGTTTCACATGTTCGTGCATATTTTCCGAAATCGTCGATGGCTCTCTGAAAAATGCTGGGTGCATTCTTCAATCCAAAGGGAAGTCAACAAAATTCGTATTTCGCATTTCCTACTGAGAAGACCGTTTTTTCCCTGGTGAAAACCAGACTTCCAATCCAAAGTGGTAAAGTATTTTGCCTTGCCTAAATTGGCCAGGATAAAAACTACATTCGGAATACGATATTTGTCGTCTACCGTCTTTAAATTAAGTTTTCTAAAGTCTATTACAAGGCGTTTTTTTGTATTTCCGTGTTCATCAGTCCCTTTCTTATCTACAACCCAAACCGGGTTGTTATATGGAGACCGAGATGGTCGGATTATGCCGTCTCGTAACATGACCTGTGTTTCTGTATTTACAAAGTCGGACACACCCATCGGGTATGGATACAATTTTGAATATATTGGGTCTTCGTTCTCCGTCCGGATAATACCAATGATATTAGTGTTGCAAGGGAGCGCCTCATTCGGCTCTGCAAATACACCCGTGCGGTTTTCTAACATTGACTGGAATTTTTCCATAACTTCGTGGGGTACTTCTAAGTCCGCAACTTTTGTAAAATTAACGTTTGCACATTTCAAAAATTTAAATTCTTCCGAATTATTGTTAGTTATTATCTTTTTATATTTTAGGTCAAGTAAGACGTCGGTTTTTTTAATAAGTCTAGTCCAATTATTCCGTCAAACGTTGTTAAGTTTGGTAATAAGAAGAATGTTGTAGTTGTGTTAAATAGGTTTAAGATGCATTTTTTGCTTATAGTTTTGTACCCATGGATTGGTTTTACGGAAAATGGCTTATTTACGAGAATAACATTTTTTAATTCTTTCATAGGTTTGATATAATTTTTGGAAGCTCCCGTGTCTATCAAAAGTTAGATTTTTCTCCCTGCGATATACCTTTCTATGAACTGGAGCAGGGAGTTATGCCTAAAAAATTTATTTCGTCATGTTCTACGAGGTCATCATCTATGTCTTCTACTTCCTCCTCGGCTGTTGTAGGGTATTCGTCATCGTTTTCGTTAGATTGGTCATTGTCCAACGCTAAATGGTTTATTATTTGGTGTTTCGGTCCTGTGTACCTCGCACTACTATTAGTATGTCTTTTATGTGCTGGTCCATGGCTACTGTAAGTGTTGGGTTGAACATTTTGTTGATTGGGGTGCCACTGATTGTTTTGGGTTTGTCTATGAATCAGACTACTCTGTTGATTTGGAGTTGATTGTCTAGAACGAGATGAATCATCCTGTCTGAGTGGCTGTCTTGGTCTTTTATTAAAATGGGGGTTTTTACACTCCAGGTTAGATCTAGAATCTGTTATTGTATTTTTTTCTCTGTCGTGTTGTCTCTGTTCGGACCTATGGAATTTTTCCTCCGTGATACGGGCGAAACTACTTGCGAACATATATCGCTCGTGATTAGCCTCTACTTCTTGTGCTAAGGCTAGAGCGGAAGGAAGATCGGATGGTCTATCCAAAAAAAGAACATTGCTTAGCGATTTTTTTGTTCCCGAAATAAATACGCGAAGCGCATCTGCTCTGTATTTTTCGTTCATTGTCGCTGCTACGGTATTGTCGTAGGTCATAATTGTCTTGTTTATAAGCAGAGTCAGCTTTTTCTCTACTTCTTCATAGTATTGCAAGAGAGACATGTTTCCCTGGCGAAGCGTTGACATCTCCTGTTCTATTAAGTATACCGGTCGTTTGTCTGCGTATGTAAAGTCTAGCCGGTTTATTATGGCTTTGAAGTTCAGAGGTGTGTCGAAGGACGAAAGAACCATATCGGCTGAACCCTTTATTTTATTTCTTTGTATTCCTAGTGCTTGGTAGTGTTTGGAACTACCGTCGTATTTTTCGTACACTTTATATGCTGTGTGGGCCGCTTTTCTCCATGAAACGTACATCTCATTTTTACCCTCAAAGTCCGGCAGGTACTTCATAATATCTAAGGTCTCACTACACGAAACACTTATTCTGATTTCGGCATCTTTATAAGTTTCTTCTTCTGGTGTGTTGATATTTACAGCGCTTCTGAACGTCTAGTAATTTTTGTTCGAAACTTCTTACCTGTATGGCGAGTGCGCTTGCAACTGCGCCTTCTACAATGGCTTTAAACTGCTCGTTGGTCATTGCCATACTTAAACTGTTTGGGTTTTCCTGCAAATCTTCCGCACTTCTGAGTTTTTGGAATTCGTTTAACAAGTCTTCTATTTCACTATCACTCATATGTTTTCTTTAACACAAAGAACAAAGATTTTTGTTCCTTTTTTATCTTTCTCAAAAATTTTACGAAATTTTGTCTGAGCTTGAGCCTTTTATTTGTCTGAGACTCTTGGAATATGTTATAAATATTATTGTTTTATTTTAATGTTTCTGAATCACTTTTCTAAATATTTCGGGTAAGAATAGTCGGGAAAAAATATCAATGAACATTCCACTTACATGGTCTAAATTTAAATTTTTTTTTAATTAAAATGTTGTGGCTGCTGCTGGTGCTCGTTGTAGTTTTTTTCTAGTTGCTTTTGCCAGTTCCTGGTATGGCGACGTTGGCGTATTATGTTATTTTTTTTGTATTGCTGCTGCTGCTGCTGTTGGTTTGGGGTTTGCTGGTACTGTTTTCTTTATTTTTTATTTTTTAAAACTGATCGCGTTTAAAAAAAAAAGTATTAAACTGAACGACGTATCGAGGGTCTTACGAACGCGTTTTAAGTTTTTTTTTTTTACTGAACGGCGTATCGAGGGTCTTACGAACGCGTTTTATGTTTTTAACTGAACGACGGATCGAGGGTCTTACGAACGGTTGCCAATTAAAATGAGAAGACTTTGGTTTCGCGAGGCGATGTCCGTCACGATTTATTTCCAAAATTCGACTAACTACTAAGTACATAAATTCTTAAAATGTAAGCTAGCCCTATGCTCTGAAACCGCTGACCCGGTGCCTCGTGCATGGAGTTGGGCAGCCGCTGCTTGCGTTGCAGTGCATTGCCCGCCGATTGTGGGCTGCTTCCGTCGCAGTGCATTGCCCGCTGAATATGCTGACCATAGCACCGTCGCTGTGCAATATCCGCAGGTGACGCTGACCTTGCATTATTCAACCAGCTCCACAGGATCAATCACCCCATCCGGCCTATCCAGCTTCCTAGAATACCGAGCATCATCCAGCTTCACAGGATTCGTCATCTCCAAAAACACGAGTAGTGACTACAAACATTATGTCGACCTCATTCATAGAGGAAACAAGTCAAAACAGAGTCGATTTACACAATCGTCTACTTGACGATCAAAATGAGGTACAAGGGCAAATCCAACAGGTCATAAAGAATTATAGCAAGGACTCGACCGAACGACGCAAACAAGACGGCTATTATGCCGGTCGGCTAAGCCAGTTGAATGATCTCTGGCAGCAGTTTTGTGACCAAGACGAAGAGGTCGAGAAAGCGGCATTGCCTACCGGGGAGGAGTATGCCTCAAGATTAGCGGCATTAAAGGAGCTGGTAGAAAAATATCAGCAAATATTTAAAGACAACATCCCATCAGGAAGTGGCCCTCAGAAAGCTCCGCGGCGAACACAGAACAACACAAAGGACCCGGTAGTCAAACACATAACCACTGACTCATCGATGGATTTTGTTATCCGACAACTACAGAGACGATGTAACGAATTAGAATCATCTTTAATTCTGGCGTCAACGGCGCAAACAATAACCCCTGCGCTACAACAACATCTGGAGCTCCAATGGGAAATATTGAGAGAGGCCCATGATGAAATCGACAGTATACCTGGAGCAGTGGCCGCCGCCGAAGCAGAAATAGGTCGATTCAGGACATTATACGAAGAATATGAAATGACCTTACTTCGAGAAAACGAAGCTCAAATAAGCCTAAATCTATCGCTCCCACCAATCAAGATTCCCGAATTTAATGGCGAATATCTAGATTGGCCCCGATTCCACGACTTATTTGTAGAATAGTCCATAATAAGCCATACTCGGCCAGCCAGAAGCTACACATTCTTCAGAGCTCTCTTTGCGGTGAAGCAAGGAACATTTTGACGGATACAGCCTTCTCACAAGCTGGATATGAGGACACCTGGGAAAGACTAAAACTGAGGTACCAAAACGGCAAAATATTAGTGTTTGTTGCAATAGGGAAAATAGTCGATCACATGCCCATCAACGGGACTGCACACCAGCTTCGAGCACTACACAATACAGGGCAGAAGACTTTAAACACACTCAAAAACCTCGATATCAGCACGAAATCATGGGATACAATCCTTGGTCTTCTCATCAGAAGAAAACTAGCCGCACTGGAAAATTCAGCCGATGCTCCAACTGAAATTCCAGCCTTAAAGAGTGTACTGACGTTTATTAAGCGCCTCGCTTGCATGTTTGAGACGATAAAGGCACAACCTACAACAACACATAAGGACATGTATTCGTTTTCAAGAAATGGATCCTAAAACGCGGCGCCAAGTTATTATTTAAGTAGGAGGATGCACAAATTGCTTGTCTACAGGTCATAATGTCGAATTCTGCAAATCATCAGCCAACTGTCGAGTCTGCCAGCATCATACAATACTACATAAGGAGCCGACAGGTAATCCAGTGTGCGGCCTATTAACCACGCGAGGCTACGACAATCAAACGAATTAACTCATCAACCTTTAAACTACAAGACGTCTGAATTGTTGATGAAACCAAAACACTCTTCCAGCAGAAGAGTGGAAGGACGTTACTAAGAAGCTTGAGCCTCAACAGACATACCTCGCATTCATTGTTTGGTTAGCTGCTAACTGACTTCACTCCTTAATTGAGGGTACCCCTCAATGGGGGGATAATGTTCATACACAATGTTGCTAAACATGACCAGCACCAACAAATCAAGCAGTATCCAAATTGGTAACAGTACCAGGCGCCCAGTTGCACCCACGGCTGGTAATAAGTACTGATCAGCATATTCTACAAAGTCAAGACCCGCCAAGCAGTCAGCACATTCTGCAGTGTCAGCCGAACAACTATGCAATCTGTTAGCGTAATCAATTTCACTGACCTACTCGAGAACACACATGACTTTCCTATTCTGTCCACTAAACTTCCACATTTCCAATTAGTATAACGGTCTTTAACGGTTTTTTTGACGTTAAGCTTACAAAAAAACAAGAGAGAACGCTATAGTCGGGTTTGTGTCCCGACTATCTAATACCCGTCACTCAGCTAAAGGGAGTGCGAGGGAGATGGATAGATAACATTTTTTTGATTGCGAATAACTTTTTAATGAATGGTCCGATTTGAAAAATTGCATTTATACTTCTCGGAAATCTTTAAAGGTGTGGGCGCCAGACACATTTTAAAATCGTTAGTGGGCGATTGTGGGCGTTAAAGGGGGCGTGGCACCTTTTTGAAATAAACTTGCGCTGCGTAGGAAGCCCAAGAATATGTGTGGGAAATCTCAATCTTCTAGCTTTTGTAGTTTCCGTGATCTCAGCGTTCATACGGACAGACAGACAGACGGAAAGACGGACAGACGGACAGACGGACAGACGGACATGGCTATATCCACTCGGCTAGTGACCCTGATCAAGAATATATATGTAGAGAATACAGTTTTCGATACAGTTTTGTACTTAGTTTTGACGCTTTAATATACTCGAGATACACGCGACCTTCCTCTGCTGATGCTCAATCTCTACTCCTTGCACATTTTTCACGCTTTTTATCACTAAAGAAAAATGTTATGGAACAGAACAACTGATCTGTTATAAAATCCAATCCTACATTCGGCTATTCTGACAATTCATTCGACCCGAATGAGGACGACCATAACTTCATATATTCGGCGACAGTGTTTGTTTTAATTGGACCTTCATCATCTCCTACTTTTTCGACAAGGTATCGACTATGTCTCAACTTACGAGTCACGGCGTAGGGCCCTAAGAACTTCCTTTTCAACTTCAACCCTGCACCAAACTGCGTTCTCTTAATAGCTACTAAATATCCGAGGTGGTACTCAGACTCTGGCTTCCTTGATTTGTTGAATGACTTGCGATTCTCGTCCTGAATCTTTGCGATGTTCTCCTTAGCTTCCTCTCGAATCTTCTCCTTCTCTTCCTGTAACTCATTTAAGAAATCTTCCTCTAACAGCTTGTCTAACTGTTTAACGTACTTGGTCTTCATATTGATCCCAGTAAGAATCTTGAATGGAGCTATCTTAGTACTTCTAGGTGGAGAGGAATTAATAAACTGTTGAACCCTGCCTACATGCTTATACCAAGCTTTTGGGTCTTCCGCACAAAGTTTTGTCAATATAGTGATGGCAATCCTATTGATACGCTCTACTTGACCGTTGCCACGTGGCACTCCTGTGACTACCAATAAATGCTGAATATTGTGATCCTTACAGTATTCCTGAAAAACATTGGCTGTGAATGCCGTTCCACGATCCGTGATTATTCGACTTGGGTTACCGAAAACTTCAGACTGCCTTTCCATTCTATCCACTACTTCGTCAGCGCCAGTACTCTTAGTGGGGTAAAGCCACACAAATTTAGAGAAAGCGTCGACCACTACTAAGACATGATTGTATTGTTTTTTTTGCAATGTCCGTGGGGCCAATATGGTCAATATGATAGGTCTGTAACGGCTCGTCTGCCTTGTTTATTGCGTTTAAGAATCCCTCTTTTTTCCCATACTTAGCCTCGCCAACTATGCACTCTACACAGGACTTCACTATAGTTTGAGCCTTCTTCTCTAAATCTGGGATGTAATAATCGCGCTGCACCAAGTCAATTGTCCTTTTGACGCCAAAGTGTCCTTGTCGGTGAGCAGTGTTGATTATTTCGTTCTCCATAATTGATGGGATTACTATGAGCTCTTTTATAGAATTCCTATGGAGAACTTCGTGCTTCAAATAGAAGTCATCGTAGGTATTTGTTTCCAGGACCTTACAAATGGCTTTTATCCATTCATCCTGACGTTGAGCCTGTTGAATTCGATGTCTGACTGAATCTTGAAGCAACAGGGTATGTACTCGGCTTAAGGCGTCGACATGTTTCATCCTTGTGCCTGGACGATGCTCTATTGTGTACTCAAAGTCTTGCAAAAACATGGCCCAACGAGATACTTTCACTGGGACATCATTCTTCCGCATGGTCATAGCAAACGCATTGCAGTCGGTGACGATCTTAATCTTTCTTCCCAGCAGGTAGATTCTCCACTTCTTTAGAGCTTGTACTATAGCGAGTACTTCTAGGTCATAAGAAGGATATTTATCCTCGGCATCTGTTGTCTTGCGGCTCATGTACTCTACCGGGTGAAATTCTTGATCAGCTGAATTCTTTTGAAGAAGGACTGCTTCATATCCGTACATGCTTGCATCACAATGGACTTCTGTAGCACTCTTTTGATCGAATAATTTCAGTACAGGCGAACTTGTAAGGGATACTTTCAATTGCTTAAACGATGCTAACTCTTCCTCGCCCATCTTAACGGAAGCGCTCTTCCTAAGCAAGTTCGACAAAGGTCTAGCAATAATAGCGAAGTCTTTCACAAACCTTCGGAAATAGGATGTTAAGCCAAGATACCGTTGAACTCCTTTTTTGTCTCGCGGGACTGGGAAATTTTCGATTGCACAAGTCTTCTCTGCTGATGGTTGGATAGTTGCGTTTTCGACTATATAGCCCAGGAATTGGACCCTCTTCTGTAAAACCTGACACTTTTCCCACTTAATACGCAGACCTAAACTCATTGCAACATCTAAAACTTTCTTTAATTTCTCCAAACCTTCTTGTTCGTCTTTTGATGGAATAATCAAATCATCCATGTACAGGATTAGGGTATTGTCTTCAATTAATGGCCTGAGCACTGCAAAAATGTATCGCATAAACACTGCAGGGGAATTGGAAATTCCGAATAGTACGAAACAGAATTCGTATTGACCGCTTTGGGTGACGAACGCAGTGTATTTGCAAGAACTTTCCTGCACGGGGACATGGAAAAATCCGTTTGATAAGTCCAACGTTGCCACATTTTGATTGTCACTATAATGAGTGAGAACTAAGTCATGGCTTGGACTATTTTCATCTCTACCTAAGGTGAGATCGGACATATGGCCAAGATCTACTGAATGAACTGCGTGGAAAACGACTCCATTTGCTCCAATTGTTGCGGTTACTGTATTAAGGACATCGCTACCGATCACACCTTTATAAAGGGTATCCTTGTCACGCACTACATGAAAGCACATGTCAACTTCAGCGTCATCCAACTTCGTCGCAACTGTCAATGAGCCTAGAGTGTATATCTTCTTGCCACCTATTCCAATTAGCTCCTCAATATCAGGTTTGAGAATATCAGGATAGATGCGAGTGTACGCTGTCTTGGAAATGGTACAAATATCGCTGCCGGAATCGAATAATGCTGTAATCTGGTTGTTACCAATGTTAATGTTTTTAAACGCTCTGTTGAAAGTTAACTGTGACAGCTGCTGAATGTTTAAGTTTTTATTTTTCACTTCCTTACGAGCTTCCTTGGTACCGCATAGATTTGCCTTGTGACCTAACTGATTGCATTTGAAACATTTTATACCTACTTCCTTACAATCCTTTGCAATATGATTGCTGCCACCACACTTAAAGCAACGTCTGCCATCTTGGTTAGTTATGACTAAAGAACTGTCAAACTTCGGCTTTGCTTTAAACCCCTGACTCGCGCAAATCTTCTCGTAAACCTTAAGTTTCTCACGAAACTCCTTAAGATTGGACGCCTGGTACAAACAACTTTTATTTTGCTTTGAATCTGGTATACCCTCCAGTATGTATTCTATAATACTTTCTTCGTCCAACTTTGACTGATTTGCTAATGCGGTCATACTGTAGAAGTATTCTATCAAACTCTCTTTCTGGGTTTTCTTCCTATTTTCGAGCATCTTGTGCACCTGTTTTGCTGTAAGCTTCTCTTCAAATTCATTTTTTAGAGCTTCTTTTAATGCAACCCAATCATTTATTCCTGGTTGGCTACCCAAGAATAATTTTGCAGCTCCCCTTACCTCTACCGTAAATGAACTTTTGAAGATCAGTCCACCCAACTGTAATAGAATTAAGCTCGAAGTCTGCAAGCCACTCATCAATATCTGGAGAACCATTTCCAGTGAATGCTGAATGCGAATTTTCAATATCTCTCAGTGTGAACGCCATGGCTGAGGGTTGAGAATTAGGAGAATCTGACTCTACGACGTTGGTTTCCTCGTACACTGACTCTTCTGAACTTTCTGTGTTTTCCTCTTGGTCGATATTTTCCCCCTCAAAATAGGAGATGAGTCTTTCCTGTAATACTGCTTTGAGGCCTGAACTTGGTAATCTTAATTCTTTTAATTTGTCTTTAAGCTCTGCAACAGAAAATCGTGTGATCTCTTCAACATTCATATTTTCTACACTTACATAACTTATTTTATATTACTTTTCTCTTAGATTAATACAAAAGAACAATTTAAATGGGAATAAAATATTGTTTACGTTGCAATAAATTGTTTTGTTTAACTTCAAATTCGTGGCATTAATTAAATAATGCTTGTATGGATTTATACTTGCGAACCGCCAGCTGTCCCTCGTTGCTCATCTCTGATATTTGCCACTGCTTTTCAAATTCGTCTCTGGTAAATCGTTGAACTAAAAGCTGCAACCGTTGTCTTCTCTGATGACTGCTTTGCGAACTGCTTTTCAACGTCTTCACTCGCGCCTTCAATATCGCCTTCAATCACGCCTTCAATCGCGCCTCCACTTCACTTTGCCGCCTCGTCTCAATAACCCTCTCTGGATCACTGCTCCCTCGTAATCTCCTCCAGATTTTACGTTTCCAAGATCTCCTCCTGGTCAAGTTGTCGCATTAGCCATAATTGTTGCTCTCTGCGACAACGGATTGTATAAACGCCTTTCGTCGTCTTCCGTTAGGAATTTACTTGTCGCCACAGAACCAATTTTGCACTCAGATTAGCAAACTGCGCAATAAATCTTGTAGTTTTGTAGTTGCAGAATTTCACAATACTTTGCAAAACTTGGTGGAATTGCGCAATATGAAAATTCTCAGCTCTTCAGGATGGTTTTTTGTCTCTCTTTCTCTTAATCACTTCAGTTTTATAACTTTTTAGTTTCTCCGTTTAGTTTTAATTATTAAACTGCGATCGATGGATTCCCAGCACAAAAACTTGATGGTTGTTTGGCCGCGTATCACACTCAATTGGCACGTTTGAAGATTGTTCTCGGTCGAGCCTCCAAAATTGTAGAGAAAGGCTTCCATTTACTTCCGTGAATTTATTAAATTATTATTTATTATTATTCTTCGATGAATACAGGTTTTGATACAGTTTTGTACTTAGTTTTGACGCTTTAATATACTCGAGATACACGCGACCTTCCTCTGCTGATGCTCAATCTCTACTGTGTGTACACATTTTTCACGCTATTTAACACTATAGAAAAATGTTATGGAACAGAACAACTGATCTGTTATAAAATAGGACAGCCAATCCTACATATACGGGGGTGTCACAGAAACCGGGGACGGATTTGGGGACGGTTGGTTTAGAAACCAACCGATCAAAACCGTAGGTGTCACAGAAGTTCGAGAGATTTCCTTTTTTCGGAAAATTTACCGAAAAACGACCAGGGCTGGATACACACACTAAATATCGAATATTCATTAATTATCGAGTTTTATTTGTCTTATTTTGACTATTTTCCAATAAGTTTATAACTTAATTTATGTTTTTCTTGCCAAATTACAAAAAGAATACTTGTTTAAAGCGCATATTGTACACAAAATAGAAAAAAATGAAAAATTTGAATTTCCCGCCAGGCTACATATTGCAGCCCTGAACAGCTGTTTGCAGCGGCTGCGTTGGTTTATTTACATTTGTAAGTTGGCAAGAATTTTAAAAGTAAACCAAAATGCCATCTGCACGAACTCTTGCTCTAGAGTACTTGCGAAGAAATAAACTGCGAGAGGCTAGGATGCAGAGGAGAATCATTAGAAGCGGTTTTACACGGTGGTCCATGGGCAAGAACGCGGTCGCCCCGAGTAAATCGACATTATCGCGAATGAATCGCAAGAATATAGCGTCTTGCGCTGGTGACCTATGTTTACCCCTGTAAATAAGCAACGTTTATTAGTTAAAATTAATAATAAACAAAAATTGTTTACTTTTACTTACATGTCTTCTTCTTCTTCACACCCGGAAATTTTTCCGGCAAAAATAGGACATTTTTCACGACAGTGCTGCCACCTTTTTGCAAAGGCGGCATGTTTTTATTAATTTCTCAATAACTACAACTTCTTTTACCATGAAATTTTTACCAGAAATAAGTTTCATTTTTAACTACAATACTAAGTACCTTTGAATAAATAATTCGTTAACACAACATTTCGATTACTAACTCCGAAATTGGGGCAAATGTGGTATTTTAAAGTTCTAGCTAGTTGGTAACACTGTCAGGTTGGACGGTTTTTCGACGGATTTTTTTTAGCTAAATTTTTCAAGAGTTTTTATAAAAAGCATATTTTTAAATACAACCCGAAGTAAATATAAAAATCGTAGTATGCAGATAGTTCATAAAATGCATTAGATTTGTCTTAAATAAAGTTATATTTTTGGGAAACAATTGTAAGTTGGTTGACTTTATCAAAACGTCCGGCAAAGAACGGGGGATTTAGAAACCGTCAAAAATGACGTCTGTGACACCGAGATTTGCTATTCGGGGGAAATTTGGTTGGAATGGTTTTCTGTGACACCCCGGATATACTTTATAGGGTCGGAAACGCTTCCTTCTAGCTGTTACATACTTTTGCACGAGTACAATATACCCTTTTACTCCACGGGTAACGGGTATAATAACCTAAGAAAAAATGGAAAAAACTGTCCCGAAATCAATTCAAACATCATGTTAGGTGATGTTAGCATTTTTATGATCAATAATTTTTTAATTATATTTAATAATATTTTTTTACATCGAGCTTTTAAGAGACTCAAAGCTTCTTCAAATGGTTTATAACGGCTTGATGACTAAAGCCAAGCTCTTTACCGATGCTACGGCTACTACTATGCCGGTTTTATCGCAATTTTCTACGACAGGCCTTCCTTCTTTGACCACCTCTGCACCTTTATCGTAGTAGTACTGTAAAATATGCCGTTTTTTCTCTTTATTTTGCTTTATGATTGCGACGCTATAACTCACGAACGACTTAAAAGAAAAGACAATCAATCAAACACGTGTTAGCGCGTGAAATTATCTTTCCAAAAAGGTATATTATAGATGCGACGAATAAAACAAGAACTACGCGCTTTCAGCGCCAACTAGCGAAAATACCGCAAGACTTTTATGACAACCTAATATATTCTTGATCAGGATCACTAGCCGAGTGGATCCAGCCATGTCCGTCTGTCCGTCTGTATGAACGCTGAGATCTCGGAAACTACAAAAGCTAGAAAGTTGGGATTACCCACACATATTCTTGGGCTTCCTTCGCAGCGCAAGTTTGTTTCATCCGAGCGCCACGCTCCTAGCGCCCACATCTTAACAGATTTTGTAAAAGTTTAAATGCCGTTTTTTGTTATATTGATTAAAACCTAAAAATTTTAAAATCGGACAATCCATTAAAAAGTTATGTGCAAAAAATGAAATGGCCACTAGATGGTGCTCACGACTGCGTATCTCCATCTCCCTCGCACTCCCTCTAGCTGAGTAACGGGTATCTATGTCGGGGCACCCGACTATAGCGTTTTCTCTTATTTTATATTTAATTTAGTTTTACTCACAAAAGATACATATCAACATTATGCACACATACGTAATACTTTTTTACAATAAATTTATAATTTGAATCGAACTTCATAATGTTTTGGTAGAAACCCATTAGAAGATGGATCTGGTAAATATGGAAGAAGGGGTCAAGAACAATAACATACATTACAATTAATGACCGCGAAATTAGGGGATCGTATTGCGCGGCACGCGACTATCCATTTGACAAACGAATGTGTGAAGGTGAGGGAATGTGGCCGAAACACAGCCCCATAGTGTAACGATCAAGCGACAGCTAAGCTTGCGGGGCAGTGCAGACAGGAGACCGACGAACTTTACGAATTCTATCCACTTTTCAGGCACGATAAATTTATTTATAAATTTATTATTTCTCATTATGTTAGAGAGGGAGAGGCTTCCAAAGAACCCACCCCAAATACGGCGAGCTTAACCGGCAGCTAGCGTGCCTGCTCAGGACGCATTTTTATTGGCCCAAGTCCTTCAGGGGCACTATAATGCCGACGTAACAGAATTGGCGCCCCACGAATGACTTTTTATATAATTTAAGGAGTTCTGGTAGTATCCACCATCTAGATACCTATGGTGACTAAAAGGGTGTACCTAAGTTTGGTATAACTTCCACCTTTAAATGCCCAAAATAATTTGAGTATTGTTAGAACAAGGGATTTAAGTAGCGAGGATTGGTTTTTCTGGGTTTAACTTTCACATAATTATACAACTAAATTATTAAAGTCCGCAACTTCTGCGACAGTCAGAATTGAGAAGGCCTCTCAGTCTGAATTTTGTCTCCGAGTTGAGGTAAGACTTTGACTTTTATGTTCATTAAAATCATATATATACTTTTTTGAACATGGCCAAATTTACTAAGAATTTCAGAAATATCAGTTTTCTTTTTTATAATATTATGAAAATATTGCGTGCAAGACCGACTTTTTTATTTAAAGGGATTTAAATTTTAGGGCTTCCTTAGGCCGACGCTATCCGCTTGACTAGGCTATGCCCGGTCTTTCGAGAGATTCGAGTCCAGTTCAAGCTGAGAAGCTGCAATGGCAGCGGAGTAACAACTGGCGGTGTCAGGATGTTGCGATTACGTTGCTGATCAGCGATCTCAAGACCACCGGGGAGGGGGAATACTGACCGGATCCATACAGCCGAAGTTATCCGTTTGTATTAGGCTATCCCAGGTCGCTCGAGAGGTTCGAGTCTGTATGGTATCCATCAGTGGCGGATCTAGGATTTTGTTGTGGGGGGTGATATCAGAACAATTTTACCAAAATTCCTTTCATTTTTCAACCGAGTGGGGGGTGATATATCACCCATATCACCCCCCGTGGATCCGCGCTTGGTATCCATACAAGGGCGGGTGAAGAAATGTATCTCTCTGGCCGACACTATCTGTTTGTACTAGGCACAGAACCAGGTCGCTCAAGAGGTTCGAGACCAGAGAGAGAGGAAGCAGCGAGGCTATTGATTTTGTCTGTCTGGATTAAAGCTCGTTTCATCTGTCTATTAGCGAACCTAGCTGTTTTCCGACGACTGGGGGGAGGGGGATCGGACAGTACCTTCTACGGGGAAAAAGCACTTCGGTGGAGGCTGTAGTCCTGGGAAGGGGTCAGAAAGACATGGGCGGAACTGATAGTTCCGGAGGAGACCAGTTGAATTCATCCATAGAATTCTTTTGTTTTAGGGATTTTTAGTAGTTTCGGGCATTAATTTTGGACGGTTTTTTGACCTATAAACACCCAATCATACCAGCAACCCCGATTTAAAAATATTGTTTATTTTTGTGTCCAGCTTTTGTCCACTGAAAAACAGGTTATGCATAAAAAGAAGTGTAGTCAGCATAAATACACCCATACGTCCACATACACATACATAGTCGTCATTGTCTTTTGCCGTCAAGTATTTATACCCGTTTCTCGTAGAGTAAAAGGGTATATTGTATTCGTGCAAAAGTATGTAACATGTAGAAGGAAGCGTTTCCGACCCCATAAAGTATATATATTTTTGATCCGGATCACTAGCCGAGTCGATTTAGTCATGTCTGTCTGTCCGTATGTCTGTCTGTCTGTCTGTATGAACGCTGAGATCTCAAAAACTACAAAAGCTAGAAAGTTGGTATTAATGTTTGTTTCATCGGGGTGCCGCGCCCCCATAACGCCCAAAATTGCCTTAAACGATTTTAAAATGTGTCTGTCGTGCACATCTTTTAAGATTTTAATAATGTAGATTTATAGTGTTTACTAATACCTATCGAAGTGTAGAAGACATTTTTCAATTATTCATTAAAAAGATATGCGCAATTAAAGCTTTATATCTCTATCTCCCTCGCACCGCTAGCTGAGTGACGGGTATCAGATTGTCGGGACACCCGACTATAGCGTTCTCTCTTGTTTTGTTTTTGAATATTTATGTGTTTTTTTTTGCTCGGCTGAAGGGCGCGTGCCAGTCAGTTTCTTATTACCACGGCACGAGCTGAACGTGAGAAAATATTAAGTAAGGTAGGTCAGATACGAGTTAAGCTAGATTATATAAGTGAGAATTAACGGCAGGGATAAGAAAGGAAGTCGCGCTAAGATTACCCCTGACTAGATCGGCACGGGCATCGACATTAGCGGCAAGACAGGCTGGCCAAACAAGAAGAAGCGATACCAGGAGAGATGAGGATCAGGCAAGCACCAGCCTCTCAACGGATCTTGCACACAATCAATCTATAAACTTGGGAAGTCTGGCAGAATACAACAGCTCAGAGATAAACGATTCATTAGGAGCCGTAGGCGGAGCTACCCACCGTCTAGGCCAGCCGCAAGTAAGGCCCAGCATGCTCCCAAGCACAGGCGCAAGGCCACGTCATTCCACCTCCTAAAGTAGGCTTAAGAGAATGATGTCAGCCAGCAGCATTCGCAGCACAGATCACAGAGCAAAAAACAAATGAGCGAAGTTCAGGGATCCGGAAACTTACTGGGAGGTAAAAGCTCTACTCCCCAACTAGCAAGAGGACAGGAACCAACATCAAACGGTCGAGATACCTGACATAGGGACCACGACGAAACGGGTTCGGGATCAGCAACACCAACACATCCTGAACAGCCTTCATAGAATCCGCCTACTCCGAATAAGCGAGAGAGGGGAAATTCTACCAGTATGTGAGAAATTTCACAGCTAAATGTTTCAGAGAGTTTCATGTGTTACTCACAGGCCCCGCCTTGAAGCGTTACTGGCAAATGTTGGAAGACACGACTTCGGCTACGTTTCACTGACACGAGAGATTACTAGGTTGTTCTCCGCCGCTGAAAACGATTATTTTTCCATCAAAGATCTGGTGGAGCGACACCAGGGCTATAATGAGAGTTTGAACGATTATATCTCGTCAATGCAAAAACTGCATTTCAAGATACGGAGGAAGATTTCACAATCAGACCTGCTGGAGATTTTGATGGAAAATTTGAACTCCCTATTCGGAGCATTTAGGTAGGCTTCCCCAATAAACTCGTTAGCAGAGTTCAATAAGAGAACACGTCGGCGAAACGTAAATGAGATTCTCAACGAGTCGGAAGGGGACAGCGAAGCAGAAGAGTACCAACTAAAGGGGTTTCAAAAAGACCGGCGACCACAGATATTGAATGGGGAAAACCGACGAACCGAACGAAACCATTTCGGCAAAATGCTGAGAAGAAGGCTTTCACAGGTGGAAACGGACACGAAGCAGGTGGAGAACGCACGTCTCCGTGTCTTACATACTTCTGTTATACGTGCAACAAGCCGTACGACTTTTATCGCCACCATATCCCGCAAAAACCTGTCTGTCTGTCTGTCTGTCTGTCTGTCTGTCTGTCTGTCTGTCTGTCTGTCTGTCTGTCTGTCTGTCTGTCTGTCTGTCTGTCTGTCTGTCTGTCTGTCTGTCTGTCTGTCTGTCTGTCTGTCTGTCTGTCTGTCTGTCTGTCTGTCTGTCTGTCTGTCTGTCTGTCTGTCTGTCTGTCTGTCTGTCTGTCTGTCTGTCTGTCTGTCTGTCTGTCTGTCTGTCTGTCTGTCTGTCTGTCTGTCTGTCTGTCTGTCTGTCTGTCTGTCTGTCTGTCTGTCTGTCTGTCTGTCTGTCTGTCTGTCTGTCTGTCTGTCTGTCTGTCTGTCTGTCTGTCTGTCTGTCTGTCTGTCTGTCTGTCTGTCTGTCTGTCTGTCTGTCTGTCTGTCTGTCTGTCTGTCTGTCTGTCTGTCTGTCTGTCTGTCTGTCTGTCTGTCTGTCTGTCTGTCTGTCTGTCTGTCTGTCTGTCTGTCTGTCTGTCTGTCTGTCTGTCTGTCTGTCTGTCTGTCTGTCTGTCTGTCTGTCTGTCTCT
>JBAMCF010001154.1:0-23343 GCA_037075285.1 Drosophila lutescens
CTGCGCAGGTGAGTTCGGCGAGCCGAGTGGTGAAGCCCGAGTGGGTGGTTGACTCGGTGAACCGAGTAATGGCTTGAGATTGGAGTCAGCTTCCACTGATGGCGGCTTCGTCCCTCGAAGTCGGTAATTGGACGGTGAGTGGTGGAATCCCAAAGATCAGCTGTCACTAATGACGGCCGGTCTAACGGGGAGTGGGTGAGGGAGGTGGTTTTGCTAACTACAATGTATTGGACGGGGAACTAGACCCTATCCTTAAAAAAGACTCCACAAGTAACTCCCGGAGAGGTTGCTCACGCCAATGCGTAAGGCTCACCTTCTCCGATCGCTGTGGGTTGGAGAGTGCCTTCAACTGGGCAACCGGCGCCTTTTTTATACCCGTTAATTAGTGTGCCCGCACCACGGCAAAATCCCGGGTCAAATGACTTAGCGCGTGTGACCAGCTGATAGTGGATCAGTGTGGCCCGGTGATCGTGGGTCAGTGTGACCAGGTGATCGTGCATCAGTGTGCCCAGCTATTTCTATTGGCGCGCCCGCCTTCCTATTTGAATTTGGATTCGTTTCGCTTCATGTTTTTATTCCCTTAAACCAATCTTATTATTATATTTATCCTATTCCTTATGTACTTTTTTTTGCCGGATGAGAACGAAGACGAAGAAAACATGAAACAAAAAGTAAACAATTTTTGTTTATTATTATTTTAAACTAATAAACGATGATAATTTTCAAGAGTAAACGTAATTCACCAGCACAAGATGCCATATTTTTGCGATTTATTCGCAATGCAGCAAACGCTGCAGGAGCTTGTGCGCACTCAAAATCTCCTCCTGGAGCTTCTAGTCAAACAAAAATCTTTCTTAAAATATCTTTCTGGAATGCGAATGGCATGTCCTCAACAATGGAGGAAGTCTGTCATCATAATGATCCATAAAGCCGGGAAGGACAAGTCCCAGCCATCGTCATATAGGCCAATCAGCCTTCTGCCGTGCCTATCAAAGATATTTGAAAAGCTGCTCCTCAGTCGCATCAAGCAATACTCACAAGCCCACAATGCAATACCAATGCACCAATTCGGATTTCGTGAAAAACACGGAACTATTGAACAAGTGAACTGGATAACCTCCGAGATACGAAATGCATTTGAAAGGCGAGAAAATTGCTCCGCTGTCTTTCTGGATGTCGCACAGGCCTTCGACAGCGTGTGGCTGGACGGCTTAATTCATTAAATCAGATTAATACTTCCACAAAGCACCCATACAATTTTGGAGTCTTACCTACAGAAAAGAAGCTTTGCAGTGCGATGCAAAGATTTCCTCTCTGATTATCATCCAATAAAAGCTGGAGTACCCCAAGGAAGTGTGCTTGGGCCGACATTGGGCCACTCTTACAACAACCTCAACTTTTGCTGATGATACTGCCATCCTAAGTCGGTCTAAATGTCCTCTTAGAGCAACGCAACACCTAGTAGATAACCTCGTGCTTCTAGAACAATGGCTAGCAGACTGGCGCATAAACGTTAACGAACAAAAATGTAAACATTTTACTTTTACTCTAGACAGGCAAACCTGCCCTTCACTATCCCTGAACAACATAATTATGCCACAAACAACTGAAGTAACATATCTAGGAGTCCACCTGGATAGACGACTCACTTGGCGTAAACATATCGAAGCTAAGAGAAATCATTTAAAATTTAAAGCCAGCAATCTACATTGGCTAATTAACGCCCGCTCGCCACTAAAATTAGAGTACAAAATACTTTTGTATAATGCAGTCGTAAAACCAATTTGGACATATGGCTCCGAGCTATGGGGAAACGCATGTGCCAGCAACTTAGAAATAATCCAGAGAGCTCAATCAAAGATATTGAGAACTATAACAGATCTAAACGTAGGCTTAGTTAAAGACGAACTCGACAAAGCGAAAGCAAAGTATAATCTCAAGCTCCAGGCCCATCCTAATGACCTTGCGCGGTCTCTAATCTGGACCACAAGCTATACACGACTCCGGCAAAGAGACCTCCCCACCCAGCAACAATAGTTAGGGCCGTTATTCTAAATAATTAATTAATTAATTAATAAAAATATGTAAAATAGATTAAGATTTGCAAACTTGTCGTTAGTCTCTAAGAGAGAAGATTCGATAAATAAACAAGAGAGAACGCTATAGTCGGGTTGGTGTCCCGACTATCTAATACCCGTCACTCAGCTAAAGGGAGTGCGAACGCTGTACTCGGGTTGGTGTCCCGACTATCTATTGGGGCTAAAGGGAGTGCGAGGGAGATAGATATATAAACAATTTTGATTGCGTATAACTTTTTAATGAATGGTCCGATTTGAAAAATGTCTTCTACATTTCGATAGGTATTAATAAACACTATAAAATGGCGTTTATATATTTTTAAAATCTTAAAAGATGTGGCCTCCAGACACATTTGAAAATCGTTTATGGCGATTGTGGGCGTTAGGGGGCGTGGCACCTCGATGAAACAAACTTGCGCTGCGTAGGAAGCCCAAGAATATGTGTGTGAAATCTCAACCTTCTAGCTTTTATAGTTTCCGAGATCTCAGCGTTCATACAGACAGACAGACGGACAGACAGACAGACGGACAGACAGACGGACAGACGGACATGGCTAGATCGACTCGGCTAGTGATCCTGATCAAGAATATATATACTTTATGGGGTCGGAAACGCTTCCTTCTCCCTGTTACATACTTTTGCACGAATACAATATACCCTTTTACTCTACGAGTAACGGGTATAAATACCGTTTAAAACAAAAAAAAAAAAATTTGCGAAAATATCTACACTGCCAAAGGATTTACTCAGGGCGGCCGCGTTCTTGTGACCACTGCTAGGGAGGACCTGGCCAATGAGCTAAGTCCCCTTGGACTACCATGAAAAACTGCTTGTAAGGATCTCCTCTGCATCTATCGCGTTTGCATCCATTTACCGTCGAACGCGCCCAAACCCCATACAAAACTTGTAGGCGAGGGGTGGGGAGGGGAGGTTGGAAAATTGTCGCGTTACAGGGCTGTGAAGTCAAATTTGTTGTATTTTTCAGCAGTATTAACCAGGCATGATAATTTTTCTGTCCCAAAACTGATAAGAAGCGGGAAAATTAAATACAATTATTTTTAATACTGAATTGTTTACAGATTTCTATTGAACTTTATTTCGTATAATTTTGATATGTCAAATGATCTGGCAATAGTTCAGTATTTCGAGGATGTTCCAAGCGCATAAAGGGTAGTAGCAGTACGTTTATCCAATGGAATGGTCCCTTGGTCGTTGCAGCGCAGGCACATGGGCCTTCTTCCCCGCCTCCATGATCATGAGGTTTGCTTCTTGGTCACGTGCGCCCGCCATTCGTCCTTTAAGGCGACCTCTTGGTCCCATTTGAGCGCAGGTACAAAATCAGCTTCGACCAGCTTCTCTCTGCATCTACTGCTGTCGCGGGTCGTGTCAGAGTATTATTTAAATGTCTGTTCAGAAATATAAATATGAACGCCTTCTGCAGCAGATCATTTTGCTTTCTGCACTTATGACGCATTTGTTTGCCGCTACCCGATCTTTATTTGGAGCTCAACCAACTGCTGGCAACAGATGCTCAAGCAGCATAACGTGGGATGTGGTAACTGCTTTCATCATTGCAGCAATGTTTCCACATATATTTACGCTGTTCAAATGCTGTTCTGAGATTGTATTTATCAATAACAAATTATTTAAATCCATTGTTTACTTCAGCTCGCAAATGACAATAGCAGAACAGCTGTTTTTAAACGCGTTTGCCAATGGAAACACCTCACGTCCGCCTATCGCATTGCGAATCGAAAATACCGAAAAAACCGCGTAGTGGAAAAATGCCTTTAGCCTCTCGCAGTCTATGCCTTCGCAAGTACTCTAGATCACGAGTTCGTGCAGATGGCATTTTGGTTCGCTTTGAAAATTATTGCCAACTTACAAATGTAAATAAACCAACGCAGCCGCGGCAATCCGCTGTTCAACGCTGCAATATGTAGCCTGGCGAGTAATTCAAATTTTTATTTTTCTTCTTTTTTTGTGTACAATATGGGTGTTGAAGCGCAGAACGCTAATCATGAAGTTTTGAATTATGTTAAGATATAAATAAGTAACAGCTTAAAAGAGCCCAACAGCGTTATGTTCACCGCTTACTGACCCAGAACTATTATGTTAGATCTAAGATCGGATTCAGCGGGCCTGCAACGGCTCTCACAAAACTGCGCTGCTGGGCACAATAAACTAGTTGAATTTTGAATATCGAATCGGCCAGTCTTGTATTTTCTCTCCCCCCAAATTCTGAAGTTTTGTTGAAAAGTTTTGTTCGGATTTAAAATCATTTCAAAGACCGCTTAGCTGCTTGCGAATTTCGGGGCCAAGACTTGGCATTTATTTTGGACTCGCAAATTTCGGCGCCAACAATTGGCATTTTTCGGACATTGCGAATTTCGACTTGGAATTTGTTGGCCATTTCTTTCGGACGTGCTTTAACTGGAGTTAACATCTATGGACCGCAACGCCAACTTGAGGGAAGTGGATACATCTGATGACCAGGTAACCGTGTCAAATCAATAGTTGATCGCTGCAAAAATAATAGTTGCAACTATTGCCTTGGCATTGGTCAAATATTAATAATAATTGGAAGCAAAACCATTTTCGTGCCCATATATTCCCAATTACCACAAATAAAAACCGCCACAAAAAATTGTGAAATAACCAATACAAATTAATAAAAATTAATTCAAGTGAACAACCACATAGTTTTGGTGCCGCCCTCGCGAAACAGATTAACAAGCGTAACAGCGTCAGTGCCGGTGGAAAATAACAGTTAGTTCTCGCTGTGTCTGCCTAAGTTTTGTTTCGCTTTTCGTTTCGATTTTGTTATAGCTGTTTTAACTTCGATTTTAGGCAGACCGCTAAGCGCCAGTGCAACGAACTGCAACTGCTTGTGTTTTCTCTTTCGGGTGTTGGGTCACTCTCTTAATTACGTTCTCGTCTCTCATTTTTGTCTTACGCCAAGTGCTCTACACTTAAACAAATTTATTCAAGCCACCTAGAAACATAACTACAGAAATACAGAAAACTATTGGCTATATTGTAATAAATAAAATAATCTTTAATTAAAATGGCACATACAAAAACCAAAAAGAAAGATACCGCATCGGAGACAGAAGAGGAGATGGAAGATAGCTGCTCCTCGGTGCAATTAACAAAATTATTTCCGCAGGTAGATAGGGTTGGTGAAGATATTACAAGAATGAGGAAAGCTTTCGAGGAGAATACAATTTCGTTTAATCCGCTTCAAATTCAATGTCGACTGGAAATTTTAAATTCATATATTGCTAAAGCCATGGCATTGCAGTCGGAAATAGATATAATAGATCCAGATAACCGGAATAGGTCGGCATTAGAAGAAAATTGCGTCATGACCAAGGCATTTTATATGTCAGCTGCTGGTGGTACAGGTGAAAATCTGCCAAAACTTAAGTTACCAAAATTAAGCGGCAAACATTCAGAGTATAAACAATTTATTGGAATTTTTGAGCAACTAGTTGACTCTGATAGTTCGTTATCTAACATTGAAAAATTTTACCATTTGCTATCCTGCCTTTCTGACGAGGCATTGGGCACAATAAAAGCTCTTCAGGTCTCAGATGCAAATTATAAAAAGGCATTATCAAGTTTAAAGAGAGTCTATGACAACAAGTATTTAATTTTCTTCGAAACCCTAGCGCAGCTTTTTGAAATCCCCTCAATAACAAAACCTTCTGCGTCTGCTTTGAGGTTAATAATTGACTCAGTAAGTGCAATTTTCGATTCGCTTATGTCCCTAGGGGACGAAAAGGATATTGTCAATGCGGTAATTATACACATAGTTCTTTCAAAAGTAGATCTGTACACCAAATCAAAGTATGAGGAACAGCTTAATTATGATGAACTGACTAAATGGTCTGATTGCGTAAAGGTTTTAGATCGACGATATCAATATGTGTCAGCCGAGGAAGCGTCGAGGGTAAAGGGAAAAAGTTTTTCGAAAATGCCCTCTGGAAGCAAGAAAAATACTAGGAATTCATATACTTGCTCAAGGGTCAATAACACAAGTGATCCAAAATGTTTATACTGCAGTTCTAATCATTTTATAGGTAATTGCCAGGGATTTAGCGGAATGCCAGTTTTAGATCGTTTTAACTTTGCCAAAATGAAGCAATTATATATTAATTGTCTAAATGAGGGACATAGAGTATTTAAATGCACAGCCTCAAAATGTCGGGTACTACATCGATACCAAAACTCGAGTGAGCCCCATCAAGGTAGAAGCTGGCAGGACCAGCAAGGGCAAGGTACTTCTACTTCTAAGGCTTTTTCCCATTCGGCTCAGGTTATTCAAGACGCTTCGGAAATTAACCAAGTAATTCTAGCAACAGCCGTTGTTAATGTTCGCGATCGATTTGGTCAGCTCCATCGAGCCAGGGCTCTATTAGATTCAGGGTCGCAAATTAACTTCATGACAGAAAGCCTTGCTCAGCTTCTAAGATTGTCAAGAACAAATAGATGTCTTTCTATCACATCAGTGGGAGGATCAGATTCCATTGCCAGAAGTGAAGTCACAACTACCTTATATTCGCGGCTCAATGGACACATTTTTACGTCTGACTTTTGAGTACTGGGAACCATAACTAGCAATTAGCCAGATAATATGCTTCCTGCAAGGCAGTGGAAAATTCCGGCTGGCGTAGACTTAGCTGACCCGAAGTTCCACAAGCCGCAAAGAATTGATATTTTGCTCGGAGCAGACTCCTTCTTTGATTTGTTGTGCAGTGGTCAAATCAAACTCACCAATGGAGGACTTGTTGAAAGGCTTTGGGAGTTAGATACCGTCCCAGAAAACAAAGAAGTTGTTAAATTTTCACCAGAACAAATTGCCTGCGAGGATCACTTCGTGAAAAACGTAGCCAATTCAAATTGTGGTCGTTTTTTAGTCCGTTTGCTTTTAAATCTGATCCGCTCGTACTTGGATCCTCGTTTGATGTCGCTAAACGTAGATTTTTATCGTTAGAGCGTAGAAGCATAAAAGACAGCTCACTTCGAGAAATGTACATCGCTTTTATGAAAGAATATTTGGAGCTGGGTCATATGTCTCCAACATGCAATAAGATTCCACAAGGACCGCACTACTTCATACCACATCAATGCGTTCTGAGGCCTGATAGTACCTCAACCAAACTTCGAGTCGTGTTTGATGCGTCTGCAAAGACAACTTCAGCGCAGTCATTAAATGACATTTTAATGGTGGGGCCAGAGGGAACTGTTATTATCACTTGTTAGATTTCGTTTAAATCGATTCGCTTTAACTGCAGATATATCGAAAATGTATAGGCAAGTAAGTCTCGCAGAAGAAGATCGTAACTATCAACTGATAGTATGGCGCGAGAATCCATCTGATGAACTACAAATATTTCGTCTTAATACAGTCACCTACGGAACGTCTTCAGCTCCATTTTTAGCCATCCGAAGCTTACAAGAACTTGGATTTTGTAATAGGGATAAGCATGAAATTGGTTCATACATAATTTGCAACGACTTTTATGTGGATGACATGCTTACTGGAGCCGATGATATTGACACCTTGAACGTGATGTGTAATCAAGTGTCAGAAATTCTCATTAGTGGCGGTTTCCAGCTGTCTAAATGGTTTTCAAACCATCCACAACTAGAAAAAGGGAACAACACTGAAAAATCCCTAAATTTCAATGATACCGATTCGACCAAAGCTTTGCGTATGCGGTGGATGCCACACACAGACACATTTCGATTTCATTTAGATGAGAGCTTTACAAAATTGACTTCCACAAAACGAAACATTCTTTCAGTAAGCGCGCGGCTTTTTGATCCCTTGGGATTGCTGTGCCCCATTGGCCTTACATCTAAAATTCTTCTTAAAAGCCTTTGGCAACTTCAACTGGAATGGGATGTCGTTACATACGAGTTGAGAAAGGTTAAAGCAGAATCTTCACGCAGTCACCATTCCTAGGTACACGTTTGCCAGTGGGTGCTCAGCCGTTCAAGTTCACGGTTTCGCAGATGCATCCAGCCAAGCTTACGGATGTTGCATTTACATTCGAGCAATCGAAAACGGTAAAGCTACTTGTCGATTGCTAGCAGCGAAATCGAGAGTGGCTTTTAGATATAAGCCTGTTCTGATGAACCAAATTATGGGAAATCTGCCTGCGGATAGTTTTGAATCCGTAAGGCCATTTCATATTTGTGGCGTAGATTTGTTTGGTCCTATCAATGTCTGGTTGCGTATTCGAGGACGGCCCCCCATTAAGATGTATATAGCGGTATTTGTCTGTTTTGCTTCCAATGCTGTTCACCTGGAACTCGTTACACATTTGTCGACTGACTCTTTTCCTTTGGCCTTTAAAAGCTTCATCGCAAGACGTGGCGTACCGCATCGAGTACATTCCGACAACGCGACGAACTTCGTAGGAGCCAGGAACGAGCTGAGAATTCTTCAGAGCGCCTTCGAGGATCAGCAGTCGCAGTTTCAACTGTTCGTCGTCGAGAAGGGAATCGAGTGGAGGTTCATACCACCACGAGCACCGCACTTCGGCGGTTTGTGGGAGGCGGCCGTGAAGTCAGCAAAGGAAATTCTCGTGCGTCAAGTCGCAGACGCGTCCCTAACCGAAGCTGAGGTCAGGGCTTATCTGGCGGACACCGAGGCCGTGCTGAATTCTCGTCCTCTAACTCCAATCAGCATCGATCCAAACAAGGGGGAGGCGCTCACTCCAGGGCGCCTGCTAATCGGGCAGGCCCTTCGTTCGCTGCCGCAAGGATTAGAGCCAGACGCACCGACCAGAGGTTTGAGATTCTCAAAGAGGTGGCAACTGCTATCCACGCTCAGATAGCGGTTTTGGCAGGCGTGGTCCAAGGAATACGTCCACAGCCTTCAGCGCAAAACCAAGTGGCAAACTACATCGCCCAATCTGGAGGTCGGAGCTTTGGTAATCATCCACGAGGACAACACTCCACCCCAGCGTTGGATTACCGGCAGGGTCATCAGCGTGGTGGCAGGGGCCGATGGTCGACGATGGTGTGACCAACAGGTCACATATTTAAGCGCCCCATTCAAAAGCTGGCTGTACTCCCAGTATGTTGAAGGCCGGTCCTTCAAGGTGGCGGGAATGTTGAAGCGCAGAACGCTAGTCATGAAGTTTTGAATTATGTTAAGATATAAATAAGTAACAGCTTAAGAGAGCCCAACAGCGTTATGTTCACCGCTTACAGGCCCAGAACTATTATGTTAGATCTAAGATCGGATTCAGCGCGCCTGCAACGGCTCTCACAAAACTGCGCTGCTAAGCACAATAAACTAGTTGAATTTTGAATATCGAATCGGCCAATCTTGTATTTTCTCTCCCCCAAATTCTGCAGCAGCCAAGCCAAGTCTTTTCGGCGTTCTCAATTAACAATAATTTAAACTTTCGTTTCGATTTTCTACAATGGGCTTTTTTTTTTGTGTACAATATGCGCTTCTTTTTGTAATTTTGCTAGAAAAGCATAAATTAAGTTTAAAACTTATTGGAAAATTGTGAAAATAAGTCAAACGAAATTCGATAATTATTCAATATTCGATATTTCTGTGACACCTACGGTTTTGATCGGTTGGTTTCTAAACCAACCGTCCCCAAATCCGTCCTCGGTTTCTGTGACACCCCCGAGTGTGTCCAACAATAGACTTAAAAAAAGTTTAAGATTTCTTAGGTCCAACACTAGTCTATATTACCTTAGTTTAAATTAACTTTTTGGGTTTTAAGGATCGAGGTCCTTATAGTGACACCCAGAAAAAAATATGGACTTTTGATTTAATTTAAAATGGTTTATAACGGCTTGATGACTTAAGCCAAGCTCTTGACCGATGCTACGGTTACTACTATGCCGGTTTTATCGCAATTTTCTACGACAGGCCTTCCTTCTTTGACCACCTCTGCACCAGAACGAAAACGTTGAAACCATCGTTGTGCGGTGGAAATGGAAACTGTATCGTGTCCATAAACTGCACAAATTTTATTGGCGGCTTGAGATGCATTTTTGCCTTTATCGTAGTAGTACTGTAAAATATGCTGTATTTTCTCTTTATTTTGCTCCATGATTGCGACGCTATAACTCACGAACGACTTAACAGAAAAGACAATCAATCAAACACGTATTAGCGAGTGAAATGAGCTTTCCAAAAAGGTATATTATGACCAGATGCGACGAATAAATCAAGAACTACGCGCTTTCAGCGCCAACTAGCGAAAATACCGCAAGACTTTTTTGACAACCTAATAGAAAAAATCGCAAAGATAGTTGATTTTTTGATGTCAAAGAACCTACCCCCCTTAAGAGGGTCACCCCATGTGTTAAAGCGCAGAACGCTAATCATGAAGTTTGAATTATGTCAAGATACAAATAAGTAACAGCTTAAAAGAGCCCAACAGCCCAGAACTATTATGTTAGATCAATGCTAAGATAGAAATCAGCGGGCCTGCAAACGTTATCACAAAACTGCGCTGAATATCAATCGATATTCTTCAAAGCCTTTGGCAACTTCAACTGGAATGGGATGAATCCATTCCGATGTCGTTACATACAAGTTGGGAAAGGTTAAAGAAGAATCTACTTAATCTTCACACAGTCACCATTCCTAGGTACACGTTTGCCAGTGGGTGCTCAGCCGTTCAAGTTCACGGTTTCGCAGATGCATCCAGCCAAGCTTACGGATGTTGCATTTACATTCGAGCAATCGAAAACGGTAAAGCTACTTGTCGATTGCTAGCAGCGAAATCGAGAGTGGCTCCACTAAAAACGAAAACCATACCAAGGCTTGAATTATGCGCCGCCACACTGTTGGCACAATTTTGGTCCTACGTCAAACAAGTTCTTGACAAATGTGAAATCGAGAGTGTTTATTTCTGGACAGACTCAGAAATAACACTACATTGGATAAAGTCTCAACCTTCGTCACTTGCAGTTTTTGTTTCAAACAGGGTAGCCACAATTCAAGAGCTATCAGAAAATATATCCTGGCGACATGTCCCTTCGCAGTATAATCCAGCAGACATTGCGTCCCGTGGCTGCGATGTCAGTGAATTGACTGAGTCCATCTGGTTCGAAGTTCCGAAATTTCTGTATGAAAATGAGTAATTATGGCCAGAAAACTCACATTTTTCTATACCTTCCGAATTAAAAAACTCAGAGTTAAAAAAAGCTGCCCAAGTGTGTATAGCCGTCGAGCTATCAACTCCGTTCGAATTTATTACTCATCGTTTCCCAAAATCATTAAAATTCTTGGATACGTTTACAGATTTCTAAACCCAGCTAAATCACGAGAAAGATCAGTAAGTCTGACGGCTAGAGTTACAACTATCATTTTTTAAACTGATGGAAATCATCCAAAAAAATGTCTTTGCAGTAGAGTACAAGAAAATTAAAAAAGGACATGTTTTACAACCAAGTTTGCAGATGATGACAAAAGTTTTCTGAAGCTGGTAGAAGATTTTCGCTAATTCGGGTGGGAGGTAGACTCTTGCATGCACCTATTTCGGAAAATGCTTCATTTTTGATATTACTCCCTTCTAAAAACCAAATTGTTTATTTGTATCTCGAAATTTGCATTTGAGAAATTGTCACGCAAATGCAAAAACGATGATCGGTCTTCTTGGGCAGGAAATCTGGTTAATAAATGCTCGCAGAGAATGCACTTGGGTGGTTCGAAAATGCATCCATTGTTTTAGATATAAGCCTGTTCTGATGAACCAAATTATGGGAAATCTGCCTGCGGATAGGTTTGAATCCGTAAGGCCATTTCATATTTCATACAAATAAGTAACAGCTTAAAAGCCCAGAACTATTATGTTAGATCAATGCTAAGATAGAAATCAGCGGGCCTGCAAACGTTATCACAAAACTGCGCTGAATATCAATCGACCAGTCTTGTATTTTCTCTCCCTCCAAATTTTGCAGCAGCCAAGCCAAAGTCTTTTCACTTTTCGGCGTTCTCAATTATCAATAATTTAATGCTCGTTTCGATTTTCTACATGGCGCCCGAGCAGGGACATCGAAAAGTTTTGTTCGGATTTAAAATCAATTCAAAGACCGCTTAGCTCCTTGCGAATTTTGGGGCCAAGACTTGGCATTTATTTAAGACTCGCAAATTTCGGCGCCAACAATTGGCATTTTTCGGACATTGCGAGTTTCGACATGGAATTTTTTGGGCTTTTTTTGGAAGTTTAACTGGAGCTAACATTTATGGACCGCAACGCCAACTTGAGGGAAGTGGATTCATCTGATGACCAGGTAACCGTGTCAAATCAATAGTTGATCGCTGCAAAAATAATAGTTGCAACTATTGCCTTGGCATTGGTCAAAATAATAATAATACTTGAAAGCAAAACCAATTTCGTGCACATATATAATAACAATAACCACCAATAAAAACCGCCACAAAAAATTGTGAGATAACCAATACAAATTAATAAAACATAAAATCAATAAATAAATTCAAGTGAACAACCACATAGTTTTGGTGCCGCCCTCGCGAAAGAGATTAATAAGCGTAACAGCGTCAGTGCCGGTGGAAAATAACAGTTAGTTCTCGCTGTGTCTGCCTAAGTTTTGTTTCGCTTTTCGTTTCGATTTTGTTATAGCTGTTTTAACTTCGATTTTAGGCAGACCGCTAAGCGCCAGTACAACGAACTGCAACTGCTTGTGTTTTCTCTTTCGGGTGTTGGTGCACTCTCTTAATTACATTCTCGTCTCTCATTTTTTGTCACGCCAAATGCTCTAAACTTAATCAAATTTATTCAAGCCACCTAGAAACATAAGTACAGAAAGACAAAAAAAAAACTATTGGCTATATTGTAATAAATTAAATAATCTTTAATTAAAATGGCACCTACAAAAACCAAAAAGAATGACAGCGCATCGGAGACAGAATTAACGAAATTATTTTCGCAGGTAGATAGTGTTGGTGAAGAAAAGAATACAATTTCGTTTAATCCGCTTCAAATTCAATGTCGACTGAAAATTTTAAATGCATATATTGAAAATCCATGGCATTGCAGTCTGAAATAGATATAATAGATCCAGATAACCGGAATAGGTCGGCAATAGAAGAAAATGGCTTAATTACCAAGGCATTTTATATGTCAGCTGCTGGTACAGGTGAAAATCATAAACAGCAGGCTGTAGTCACGGGCAGTTCACATTCAAACACATTCTGCAAAAACTTAAGTTACCAAAATTTAGCGGCAAACATTCAGAGTATAAACAATTTATTGGAATTTTTGAGCAACTAGTTGATTCTGATAATTCGTAAATAATATCTAACATCGAAAAATTTAAGCATTTGATATCATACCCGACATTTGGATGCTCTATGTCCCTCATTTAGACAATTAATACATAATTGCTTCATTTTGGCAAAGTTAAAACAATCTAAAACTGGCATTCCGGTAAATCCCTGGCAATTACCTATAAAACAACAATTCCATTGCCAGAAGTGAAGTCACAACTACCTTATATTCGCGGCTCAATGGACACATTTTTATACCCGTTACTCGTAGAGTAAAAGGGTATATTGTATTCGTGCAAAAGTATGTAACAGGTAGAAGGAAGCTTTTCCGACCCTATAAAGTATATATATTCTTGATCAGGATCACTAGCCGAGTCGATCTAGCCATGTCTGTCTGTCCTTCTGTCTGTCCGTTTGTCTGTCCGTCTGTCTGTCTGTCCGTCTGTATGAACGCTGAGATCTTGGAAACTATTAAAGCTAGAAGATTGGCGTTTTGCATGCAGATTCTAGGAGTTCCTACGCAGCGCAAGTTTGTTTCAAAAAGGTGCCACGCCCCCTCTAACGCCCACAATCGCTTATATACGATTTTAAAAATTTCAATATTTCGGAAAAGTAAAAATGCAGTTTTATTGTGTTTATCAATACCTATCGAAATGTAGAAGAAATTTTTCAAATCGGGCCATTCGTTAAAAAGTTATTCGTGTTCAAAGTTTCTATCTCCATCTCCCTCGCACTCCCTTTACCTGAGTAACGGGTATCTGATTGTCGGGGCACCCGACTATAGCGTTCTCTCTAGTTACGTCTGACTTTTCGGTACTGGGAACCATAACTAGCAATCAGCCAGATAATATGCTTCCTGCAAGGCAGTGGAAAATTCCGGCTGGCGTAGACTTAGCTGACCCGAAGTTCCACAAGCCGCAAAGAATTGATATTTTGCTCGGAGCAGACTCCTTCTTTGATTTGTTGTGCAGTGGTCAAATCAAACTCACCAATGGAGGATTTGTTGAAAGGCTTTGGGAGTTAGATACCGTCCCAGAAAACAAAGAAGTTGTTAAATTTTCACCAGAACAAATTGCCTGCGAGGATCACTTCGTGAAAAACGTAGCCAATTCAAATTGTGGTCGTTTTTTAGTCCGTTTGCTTTTAAATCTGATCCGCTCGTACTTGGATCCTCGTTTGATGTCGCTAAACGTAGATTTTTATCGTTAGAGCGTAGAAGCATAAAAGCTCTTCAAGTCTCAGATGCAAATTATAAAAAGGCATTATCAAGTTTAAAGAGAGTCTATGACAACAAGTATTTAATTTTCTTCGAAACCCTAGCGCAGCTGTTTGAAATCCCCTCAATAACAAAACCTTCTGCGTCTGCTTTGAGGTTAATAATTGACACAGTAAGTGCAATTTTCGATTTGCTTATGTCCCTAGGGGACGAAAAGGATATTGTCAATGCGGTAATTATACACATAGTTCTTTCAAATCTGTACACCAAATCAAAGTATGAGGAACAGCTTAATTATGATGAACTGCCTAAATGTCCTGATTGCGTAAAGGTTTTAGATCGACGATATCAACATATGTCAGCCGAGGAAGCGTCGAGGGTAAAGGGAAAAAGTTTTTCGGAAATGCCCTCTGGAAGCAAGAAAAATAATAGGAATTCATATACTTGCTCCAGGGTCAATGACACAAGTGATCCAAAATGTTTATACTGCAGTTCTAATCATTTTATAGGTAATTGCCAGGGATTTAGCGGAATGCCAGTTTTAGATCGTTTTAACTTTGCCAAAATGAAGCAATTATGTATTAATTGCCTAAATGAGGGACATAGAGTATTTAAATGCACAGCCTCAAAATGTCGGGTACTACATCGATACCAAAACTCGAGTGAGCCACATCAAGGTAGAAGCTGGCAGGACCAGCAAGGGCAAGGTACTTCTACTTCTAAGGCTTTTTCCCATTCGGCTCAGGTTATTCAAGACGCTTCGGAAATTAACCAAGTAATTCTAGCAACAGCCGTTGTTAATGTTCGCGATCGATTTGGTCAGCTCCATCGAGCCAGGGCTCTATTAGATTCAGGGTCGCAAATTAACTTCATGACAGAAAGCCTTGCTCAGCTTCTAAGATTGTCAAGAACAAATAGATGTCTTTCTATCACATCAGTGGGAGGATCAGATTCCATTGCTAGAAGTGAAGTCACAACTACCTTATATTCGCGGCTCAATGGACACATTTTTACGTCTGACTTTTGGGTACTGGGAACCATAACTAGCAATTAGCCAGATAATATGCTTCCTGCAAGGCAGTGGAAAATTCCGGCTGGCGTAGACTTAGCTGACCCGAAGTTCCACAAGCCGCAAAGAATTGATATTTTGCTCGGAGCAGACTCCTTCTTTGATTTGTTGTGCAGTGGTCAAATCAAACTCACCAATGGAGGACTTGTTGAAAGGCTTTGGGAGTTAGATACCGTCCCAGAAAACAAAGAAGTTGTTAAATTTTCACCAGAACAAATTGCCAGCGAGGATCACTTCGTGAAAAACGTAGCCAATTCAAATTGTGGTCGTTTTTTAGTCCGTTTGCTTTTAAATCTGATCCGCTCGTACTTGGATCCTCGTTTGATGTCGCTAAACGTAGATTTTTATCGTTAGAGCGTAGAAGCATAAAAGACAGCTCACTTCGAGAAATGTACATCGCTTTTATGAAAGAATATTTGGAGCTGGGTCATATGTCTCCAACATGCAATAAGATTCCACAAGGACCGCACTACTTCATACCACATCAATGCGTTCTGAGGCCTGATAGTACCTCAACCAAACTTCGAGTCGTGTTTGATGCGTCTGCAAAGACAACTTCAGCGCAGTCATTAAATGACATTTTAATTTTGGGGCCCACTATTCAGAGGGAACTGTTATTATCACTTGTTAGATTTCGTTTAAATCGATTCGCTTTAACTGCAGATATATCGAAAATGTATAGGCAAGTAAGTCACGCAGAAGAAGATCGTAACTATCAACTAATAGTATGGCGCGAGAATCCATCTGATGAACTACAAATATTTCGTCTTAATACAGTCACCTACGGAACGTCTTCAGCTCCATTTTTAGCCATCCGAAGCTTACAAGAACTTGGATTTTGTAATAGAGATAAGCATGAAATTGGTTCATACATAATTTGCAACTACTTTTATGTGGATGACATGCTTACTGGATCCGATGATATTGACACCTTAAACGTGATGTGTAATCAAGTGTCAGAAATTCTCATTAGTGGCGGTTTCCAGCTGTCTAAATGGTTTTCAAACTAGTGTTGGGTAAATACTGCTCATTTGGGTGAACATGTTCACTTGTTCTTTTTTCCCAATGAGTCAACTCACTCAGTTTGCTCACTTGTTCACTTACTCACTTGCTCACTTGTTCACTTGTTCACTTGTTCACTTGTTCACTTGTTCACTTGTTCACTTGTTCACTTGCTCACTTGCTCACTTGCTCACTTGTTCTGTCCTTAACTTTTTCACTGGCTCTGAGAAAACAGCTCATTGTCTGTAAAACCGTATGGAAAATGCATCCTAAAAGTAAAAAAAATACTTTTTGTGCCAAAAACAGCAAGAGAGCAACTGAGCAAGTGAACTAAAAAGATCAAATAAGAGAGCCAAACTGAACAAGTGAACAAAAAAGAGCAAGTAAGAGAGCAAAACTGAGCAAGTGAACAAAAAGGAGCAAGTGAGCAAAAATGAACAAGTGAACAATAAAGAACAAGTTCGAAGGAACATGTTCACTCACTCAGTTTAGTGAGCAACTCTTTTTTGTTCACTCACTCATGAGCAACCCAACACTATTTCAAACCATCCACAACTAGAAAAAGGGAACAACACTGAAAAATCCCTAAATTTCAATGATACCGATTCGACCAAAGCTTTGGGTATGCGGTGGATGCCACACACAGACACATTTCGATTTCATTTAGATGAGAGCTTTACAAAATTGACTTCCACAAAACGAAACATTCTTTCAGTAAGCGCGCGGCTTTTTGATCCCTTGGGATTGCTGTGCCCCATTGGCCTTACATCTAAAATTCTTCTTCAAAGCCTTTGGCAACTTCAACTGGAATGGGATGAATCCATTCCGATGTCGTTACATACGAGTTGGTAAAGGTTAAAGAAGAATCTACTTAATCTTCACACAGTCACCATTCCTAGGTACACGTTTGCCAGTGGGTGCTCAGCCGTTCAAGTTCACGGTTTCGCAGATGCATCCAGCCAAGCTTACGGATGTTGCATTTACATTCGAGCAATCGAAAACGGTAAAGCTACAGCGAAATCGAGAGTGGCTCCACTAAAAACGAAAACGATACCAAGGCTTGAATTATGCGCCGCCACACTGTTGGCACAATTTTGGTCCTACGTCAAACAAGTTCTTGACAAATGTGAAATCAAGAGTGTTTATTTCTGGACAGACTCAGAAATAACACTACATTGGATAAAGTCTCAACCTTCGTCACTTGCAGTTTTTGTTTCAAACAGGGTAGCCACAATTCAAGAGCTATCAGAAAATATATCCTGGCGTCCCGTGGCTGCGATGTCAGTGAATTGACTGAGTCCATCTGGTTCGAAGGTCCGAAATTTCTGTAAAAAAATTAGTAATTATTGCCAGAAAACTCACATTTTCCTATACCTTCCGAATTAAAAAACTCAGAGTTAAAAAAAGCTGCCCAAGTGTGTATAGCCGTCGAGCTATCAACTCCGTTCGAATTTATTACTCATCGTTTCCCAAAATCATTAAAATTCTTGGATACGTTTACAGATTTCTAAACCTAGCTAAATCACGAGAAAGATCAGTAAGTCTGACGGCTAGAGTTACAACTATTACAACAAGAAAATTAAAAAAGGACATGTTTTACAACCAAGTTTGCAGATCATGACGCCCTTCATACAAAAGTTTTCTGAAGCTGGTAGAAGATTTTCGCTAATTCGGGTGGGAGGTAGACTCTTGCATGCACCTATTTCGGAAAATGCTTCATTTTTGATATTACTCCCTTCTAAACACCAAATTGTTTATTTGTATCTCCGAAATTTGCATTTGAGAAATTGTCACGCAAATGCAAAAACGATGATCGGTCTTCTTGGGCAGGAAATCTGGTTAATAAATGCTCGCAGAGAATGCACTCGGGTGGTTCGAAAATGCATCCATTGTTTTAGATATAAGCCTGTTCTGATGAACCAAATTATAGGAAATCTGCCTGCGGATAGGTTTGAATCCGTAAGGCCATTTCATATTTGTGGCGTAGATTTGTTTGGTCCTATCAATGTCTGGATGCGTATTCGAGGACGGCCCCCCATTAAGCAGTCGCAGTTTCAACTGTTCGTCGTCGAGAAGGGAATCGAGTGGAGGTTCATACCACCACGAGCACCGCACTTCGGCGGTTTGTGGGAGGCGGCCGTGAAGTCAGCGAAGGAAATTCTCGTGCGTCAAGTCGCAGACGCGTCCCTAACCGAAGCCGAGGTCAGGGCTTATCTGGCGGACACCGAGGCCGTGCTGAATTCTCGTCCTCTAAGTCCAATCAGCATCGATCCAAACAAGGGGGAGGCGCTCACTCCAGGGCACCTGCTAATCGGGCAGGCCCTTCGTTCGCTGCCGCAAGGATTAGAGGCAGACGCACCGACCAGAGGTTTGAGATTCTCAAAGAGGTGGCAACTGCTATCCACGCTCAGACAGCGGTTTTGGCAGGCGTGGTCCAAGGAATACGTCCACAGCCTTCAGCGCAAAACCAAGTGGCAAACTACATCGACCAATCTGGAGGTCGGAGCTTTGGTAATCATCCACGAGGACAACACTCCACCCCAGCGTTGGATTACCGGCAGGGTCATCAGCGTGGTGGCAGGGGCCGATGGTCGAGATCGAGTGGCCGAAATCAAGACCGCAACAGGTCACATATTTAAGCGTCCCATTCAAAAGCTGGCTGTACTCCCAGTATGTTGAAGGCCGGTCCTTCAAGGTGGCGGGAATGTTGAAGCGCAGAACGCTAGTCATGAAGTTTTGAATTATGTTAAGATATAAATAAGTAACAGCTTAAGAGAGCCCAACAGCGTTATGTTCACCGCTTACAGGCCCAGAACTATTATGTTAAATCTAAGATCGGATTTAGCGCGCCTGCAACGGCTCTCACAAAACTGCGCTGCTGGGCACAATAAACTAGTTGAATTTTGAATATCGAATCGGCCAGTCTTGTATTTTCTCTCCCCCCAAATTCTGCAGCAGCCAAGCCAAGTCTTTTCACTTTTCGGCGTTCTCAATTAACAATAATTTAAACTTTCGTTTCGATTTTCTACAATGGGCTTCTTTTTTTGTGTACAATATGCGCTTCTTTTTGTAATTTTGCTAGAAAAGCATAAATTAAGTTTAAAACTTATTGGAAAATTGTGAAAATAAGTCAAACGAAATTCGATAATTATTCAATATTCGATATTTCTGTGACACCTACGGTTTTGATCGGTTGGTTTCTAAACCAACCGTCCCCAAATCCGTCCTCGGTTTCTGTGACACCCCCGAGTGTGTCCAACAATAGACTTAAAACAAGTTTAAGATTTCTTAGGTGCAACACTAGTCTATATTACCTTAGTTTAAATTAACTTTTTGGGTTTTAAGGATCGAGGTCCTTATAGTGACACCCAGAAAAAAAAATGGACTTTTGGTTTAATTTAATTTATTTATTTGTTTTATCCCGATGCGACAAGACTAGGTCTTATGTAATAATATATAAAACAAGGCAAGAAGATATGACCATAATGACATTTTAATATTATTGCGAGCCATCAACTCTCATCTACAAATATTTCTTATATAAAATGTACATCGTTTGGGAAATATGTTACTCGGATTCAAAATAATACATTTTCTATCTTGTCGTCTCAAGATATTTAGGTTAAGGGACTTAGCTTTGTGTGTTTTGACTGTTTTATAGCTGTTTTTTGAGATTTCGAATATATTAACTCTGCAAGTCAGACATCTAAGCGGCACCTTGGAATTGAGAGTCTAGATGGAATGCTTTTTAAATTCTTTAAGCACATTTTAGCATTTTCAATATCACTTTCTAGGCGAATCACTGAAATAAAAGGTTATTATAAATTGTTATATAAAGACGGTTAACTTACCTTTTCGCATTAACTTTTCTTCGCTAGCATCGCAACATAACTTGTTTTTACATGTACAGCATTTGTGTGGAGTTTCGGCTACCCTAGTCATATCTTTCACTATCATATTAAATAAACAACTAGGTAGTATATTTTCCGCAGCAGCATAGATTCGTTTGTGCATGTAGGCTAGTTCTTTAAAGTCCAGTGTGTGCAGTCCGTGATGATAAAGTTTATGGCAGATTGCATAGAATCGGCTTTTCGGAATGTTACACTTGCAGAAGCAAAACCCACACTCATCGACGAACATGTCAAGAATTTTGCGCAGTTCCCTTTCTAACCCGCAACCATCAATATCCCCTCCTGACAAAGATTGCACGGTGTGCTGAACAAAATCATCGAATTGACCACCATCTCTGCATCGCGTTAAAGGGCGTTTCTCCATCTTTTTTTTTCAGCTTTAGATAAAGTACTACTACCACGGATGCCTCGAGCGCTAGAGGCAGATTCGCTTGTAAAGGCATCGCTTGTTTCCCTTTTATTAGCTTTTCTACCGGACCTGGAAGCTTTGTCATCTCCATCCATTTTAGAAGCCATTTTTTGGTGTCCCATCCCTATTCCTTTTGGTCGCACGTTCAACTCTACATTTTTTTCTGATTTTGATTGCAGTAATTTTCCTCCATCTTTCTGATTTTTAAGTGGACTTAACTCCGGGCCAGCCTCGGGTGCGCTACTTTTTCCTGCTGCAGGTCCTGATAGTGGTACTGCTCCCTGACCGCCATTTGCTCCAGGATTTTCTTCCTGTCCCTTCACGGGTGCAGCTTTCTGGCCAGTTATGGGTCCTATTCCTGCTATTGGATCCCTACTTTGCCCTACAGTCAGTCCGGTTCCTTGAGCTGCACTTGGTCCGGCTCTTTGTGCTAGTCCAGTTCCAGTCCCAGGGCCTGGGACAGATTCTGCTACTTGCTTTGCGTTAGTTTGGACTCCCTGCCCTGCAACAGTTTTACCTCCTGTCCCTGTCCCAGTTAAGCCCCTTAAAGTACTTTCGCGACCCTTACCTCCAATTGGTTGAATTTCTTCTTCTGCACTTCGCCCAGTTCCTGGCTCACCCTTCGGCCTTCCCTTTTGTGCTATTGCCCTGTCATTTCTTGTGCTGGGTACAGTTTCTTGACTTATACTAACTTCCCCCATTTTTCCTACATCTGTAACCATTTCTTTAATTGCACCAGATGACAGTTTTTTTCCTGAATCTGATTCTTTATTTTTAAATGGACTAGGCATTTCTCCAAGCACCTTATTTCGGCCATCCTGTTGTCTGCCCCCAGTTGCTGCTTGTTGTGTTGGACTTACTTTAGGTCTAGATGTAGTACTGTCTTCTTCTTTCGCTTCTTTCGCAGCATCGGTATCAGTAGCCGGCCGATTAACATTTTCTTCTTGTCTTCCTATTTCTTGAAGTGGACGTTGAATTGTATTCATCTCTTTTCCCGGTCCTCTTCCTTGTTCTCCATTAAGTATGAGTTTTTGCTCTGCCGAGGGTCTCACTGAAGTACCTATTACAGGTTCGGCTTTTACACGCGACCCAGTCATTTGTACTGCATCAGATCCTTTTTCTACTTCTTTCCCTGTAGCTGCTGTTTCTGCTGCCCTAGGTTTAGCTCCTTGAAATGTATAAGTTCTTTCTGATTTTTCTCTTTTATTTTTAAATACTTCCGGTCCAAAAGTTTCTGATCCTTTACCAACACCTTCTCCTGATTCGTTTTTACCATTAGATGCGGAACCTGGCAAATCGTTTTCTTTTATACCACGCTCTGAATCGTTTATTTTATCATCTAGTTCATCTCTGTCTAATTCTTTCATTCGTTTAATTTTGGTTTCAATTTCATTTGAATTTACCCCCATTTCTTGAAGAGTTTCCCCCAACACTTTATTTATTTCCTGTATTATGCGGGACTGCTCTTTGCAATCATGAAGTTGTTTAGATAAATCGTCAATGAGTTGACGGACCTCACTGTCCTTCAGGATGCTTACTTGTCCTTTCAGCCACTCGTTTTCTTGAGCTACGTCTCCGATGTCTTGAATAAGTCCAATGCTTTCGACAATGCCTTGCTCCATGTACCTAGTATCTTCGTCTAGTTTCTGAACTTGATAATCTAAATCATCAAGTTTCTTCTTGCTAAGCTCAGCTGCCTCGCATAAGCAATCGTTCTCGTCCATAAGAACGTCCATCTGTTCATCTTTTTGCTTTAGAAGTTTCTTTAACCGACTTAACTCTTTGTTGCAGTCATTATTTGCAGCTCCAGGTTTCCCATCATCGTCGGCCTCACAAAGAGCCCTGTTTTCATTTATTACGTCTCTAAGACTTTCTACTTCTCTAGTGCATTCCTCAAGCGAATTAACAGCAGGGTCTTCGGAACTCCTTTTTTTGTTACTATCCTTTAAACATTCGGATTGTTTACATATTTCGTTCATGATATGGCCCAACGTCGCCCTTGTATAAAACGCCAGATCGTCCCCCAGTTCAGGAAAGCAGAATGCCGTATCGGTTCCAGGCCTTTCGCAATTCTGATTGCAATACCTCTGGTTCAATTCACAGACGACAATCTGAAATAAAAACAGTTTATAGAAAATTTTAAATTTTTTGTAAAATAGGGAGATTTGTGAGTGGGTTTAAGTAAGAGTCCTGCACGGGTATACTTGAAGTGCCCTTTGACTTACATTTCAGTAAAACAGTTCGAGGAACTTAGCTTAGAGATTTTAATACCCTTGCAGAGGGTATTATAATTTCAGTCAGATATTGTAACGCAGTGAAGGAGACGTTTCCGACCACATAAAGTATATATATTCTTGATCAGCACCAATAGCCGAG
>JBAMCF010001155.1:0-45699 GCA_037075285.1 Drosophila lutescens
AATATATATATGCAAAATATATATACATATAAACGATATATATACAAATATACATATGTATGTATACACGAAAAATATGTATACACATTTGTACATATGTAAATAAATATATACATACATACATATGCCGGCGAAATTAAGTCGTTTTTCTGCCGCGAACTTATGTTCGTTTAAAGCGTCATAAGTTCGCCATAACAAATTTAGAGACGACATTATTTCGCGCGATCTTATGACGTTTAGCAGGGACTTAATTTCGCGGCTGGCGAAACTATGTCGTTTATTCCTCGGCGGACTTATGTCACTTTAAAATGACATAAGTCCGCCACAAGTAGTTTTTAAACGTCATAATTTCGCGCGAACTTATGTCGCTTAGCAGCGACATAATTCCGCGGCTGGCGAAATTATGTCGTTTTTTCTGCGGCGGACTTATGACGTTCTCAAACGTCATAAGATCGCGCGAAATTATGTCGTTTAAAAACGGCGGAATTATGTCGGCGGAATTAAGTCGTCACCCCGAAATCCTGAGACTGAAAGATAGCACTTAGATTATTTAGAATTATGTTACTTAAAATAGTGACATGTTTGGGCACAGTTTGTAAGTCGTCACTGGGACGGAAGCAAGAAAAACAATTTTAAAAATTCCAAAACAATTCACAGAATTCTGATGAGTGTCTTAAAAATTAAGTACATAAAGTATCTTTGAGTCAAAAATGCATTGTATTGGGTGGGCAAGAAAGTCATGTCGTTTTTTTAGTAATCGTTTTTAATCTAATTTATTTACGACTTATCGAGCACCAGGGTCACACGTTTTAGTATCGTTTTAAAGCTTATTGTCTTAGGTACTATCGATGAAAATTTGGTAATTATATGAAAACATTTGTGGAAGCTATAGCAAATTAAACATGGAGGATCAAAGTGAACATTTTGGGCATATTTTGCTTTTTTATTTCCGAAAAGGAAAAAAAGCGGTCGAAGCTCGCGAAAAATTATGCGAAGTGTATGGTAGAGATGCCATGAGTGATCGCCAATGTCAGCGCTGGTTTGCCAAATTCAGGCTTGGAGATTTTGGAGTTAAAGACGCCCCACGTTCTGGTCGACCATCGGCCGTTTTTGATGAACAAATTCAGGCTTTGCTGGATGAAAACCGGCGTTATTCAACGCGGGAGATGTCAGAGAAGCTCAGTGTATCGCATACAAGGGTTGAAAACCATTTGAAGAAACTTGGCTACGTAAACAAGCTCGATGTTTGGGTTCCGCATAACTTAAAGGAAATTCACCTAACTAAGCGTAATAATATCTGCCATTCTCTGCTGCAACGGATTAAAAACGATCCTTTTTTGAAGCGGATCATTACTGGCGACGAAATGTGGGTTGTTTAAAATTATGTCCAACGAAAAAGATCATGGAGCAAGAAAGATGAGCCAGCCCAAGTCAAATCAAAGGCCGATATCCATCAGAGGAAAGTTATGCTGTCTGTTTGGTGGAATTGGAAGGGTGTAGTGCACTTTGAGCTGCTGGGACGGAATGAAACCATCAATTCAGATGTGTACTGTTGCCAGCTATCCAATTTGGCGGACAAAAATTAAAGAAAAGGAGCCGGAACTAGCTAATCTCCAGGGTATGGTCTTTCACTATGACAACGCTACGCCCCACACATCCTTGGTCACTCGGCGAAAATTACCGGAGCTGAATTGGGAAGTGCTACTACATCCACCTTATAGTCCGGACTTAGCACCTTCAGATTACCATTTGTTTCGCTCTTTTCAAAACTCTTTGAATGGTAAAAACTTTGATCCAGATCCTCATCTGTCGAAAACCACTTGTCTCGATTCTTTGCTGGAAAAGAACAAAAGTTCTTCGAGCGCGAAATCATGCAGCTGCCCGAGAGATGGTCATTAGTGGTCGAACAAAACGGCCAATACAAAATTGATTAATTATAAGTCCTGATATAAATAAATCATCTTTGAAAATATTGAAAAAAAAACGACATGACTTTCTTGCCAACCCAATAGAAGAAAATATTTATACCCTTGCAGAGGGTATTATAATATCAGTCAGATATTGTAACGCAGTGAAGGAGACGTTTCCGACCACATAAAGTATATATATTCTTGATTAGCACCAATAGCCGAGTCCATCTAGCCATGTCCGTCTGTCCGTCTATGCGAACTAGTCTCTCAGTTTTAAAGCTATCGCAATGAAACTTTCCCAAAAGTCTTCTTTCTATTGCAGGTAGTACATATGTCGGAGCGAGCCGGATCGGACCACTATATCTTAAGGCTCCCATACGAATAATCAAACAAATATAAGAAAATTCATTGTAACTTTGCAGGAAGTAGGCGTTTTGATTTCTGACAACTTAAAAATTTATTTCTTTTATCTGCAAGGGTATATAAGCTTCGGCTGGCCGAAGCTAGCTTCCTTTCTTGTTTTATTTAATTTTTAAACGCTGTTTACAAATGAAGATTCTTAAACTTTGCTGTGACCTTAACATTTTGAAAGAGAAGGGCTCTTGTGATTAAGTTAGAATGAATTTTCAAAAACGACCGTATAAAAGAGACATGTAACTATATAATTCCGAAAAGATTACCAAAATTGGTTGACCACTCTAGAAGATATAACCCAAAAGACGCAGAAAAATTGTGATTTTAAATTAAATTAAATATACCGCAAATACCAGAGCTGACGGACTATAGGCGTAGTGGCAACTTATGCTTAGAATAGCCTCATTTATCGAAATAAAATGGTGGCAGGCCCGGACACATGGACATATGGCAAATTTTGTCGGCCTGTGTAATGTTAACTGCCTTTTCAGAGTTATCGGATCTTCTCTCTTAGAGTCTAACGACAAGTTGGCAAATCTTAATCTAGTTTATGTATTATAATTATTTACAAATTAATTGTTTAGAATAACGGCCCCAACTATTGTTGCTGGGTGGGGAGGTTTCTTCACCGGAGTCGTGTATAGCTAGCGTTCCAAATTATAGACCGCGCAAGGATCAGGATGGGCCTGGAGCTTGAGATTATACTTGGCTTTCGCAAATATATAAATATTTGTATTTCGTATATACCACGGTGCTCAATATCAATATCCCAATATCTTTGATTGAGCTCTCTGGATTATTTCTAAGTTGGTGGCACATGCGTTTTCCCATAGGTCGGAGCCATATGTCCAAATTGGTTTTAGGACTGCAGTACACAAAGGTATTTTGTATTCTAATTTTAGTAGCGAGCGGACGTTAATTAGCCAATGTAGATTACTAGCTTTAAACCTCAAAAGATTTCTCTTAGCTTCGATATGTTTACGCCAAGTGAGTCGTCTATCCAGGTGGACTCCTAGATATGTTACTTCAGTTCTTTGTGGCATAATAATGTTGTTCAGGGATAGTGGAGGACAGGTTTGCCTGTTTAGAGTAAAAGTGACGTGTTTGCATTTTTGTTCATTAACTTTAATGAGCCAATCTGTTAGCCATTGTTCTAGAAGCACTAGGTGATCTACTAAGAGAATATTGAAACCGACTTAGGATGGCAGTATCGTCAGCAAAGGTTGGGGTTGTTGAAAGAGTGTTCGTCGATAGATCTGCTGTATAAATAATATTCAATGTCGGCTCAAGCACACTATTTAATTTTGATGATATTCAGAGAGGAAATCTTTGCATCGCACTGCGAAGCTTCTCTTCTTTTTGTAGGACTTAAAAATTGTATGGGTGCTTCGTGGAAGTATTAATTTGATTTTATAAATTAAGCCGTCCAGCCAGACGCGGTCGATAGCCTGTGCGAGCTCCAGAAAGACAGCGAAGCAATATTGTAGTCCTTCAAATGCATTTCGTATTTCTGAGGTTATCCGGTTATCTTGGTCAATAGTTCCGCGTTTTTCGCGAAATCCGAATTGGTGACTTTGAAGCATTTCCAATATCTTTGATAGGCACTGCAGTAGGCTGATTAGCCTATATGACGATGGCTGGGACTTGTCCTTTCCGGCTTTATGGATCATTGTAATTCATATAGGATAGTTGATTTCTATTTTTCTCATCTTCTAGTGCTTTGCGAAGTATGTAGTCGGCTATTTTAGGTCTCTCGACGAAGCCTTCTCTTATTGTACAGCAGTTCTTCGATGTGCCTAGAAGCACGTCTGCTGTTAAATGGTTTATTAGATGTTATAGATCTCGTAGATTGTTTTGCAGCCAGTGTAATAACATTCACAAACGCTTCAACTGAATGTCGAGGTCTTCTTCACTGGAAATGTTTGGGCAGTCGTCAATATGGGTACTTACATACTTTCTGTATTTGAGCCAGTCTGTTTTACCAGTAGTTAGAGAATGTGGGCGTTCTGTGACCTGATGATGGTCGTTGAGGCAAGATGGGCGAGTGATCTGATTATAGATCTGATAAGTGTTCAACACGAATATGAGCCTGCGGCACTCTTCTTGTGACAGCAATATCAATTAGGTCAGGTTTCTTATTTGGATCTGTTGGCCAATATGTTGGCTTACCCGGAGAAATAAAGTCAAGCTTGTTTCGTGGAGTTATTATCGCGTTGTAAAGTTGTTTTCCCTTGGGGTTGATGAGTCTAGATCCCCAGTGGGTGTGCTTTGCATTGTAGTCACCAGCTGCTATAAAGCATCATCTAATACACCAAGGAAGTTTTCGAATTCTGCTTAGGTAATAGAGAAGCACGGTGGGCAGTATATAGAGGCTAGGTTTAGGTAGCCGCTTTGGGTTTCGAGGTGTACTGTTGTTGCTTGAATAGAGCAAATAATGGCAGCTCGTAATGCCCAATGCGATTCTTTATCAGAATTCCAGTACCTCCATGAGCCTTCCCATCAGGATGATTTATCGAATAAAATGTATAGCCAGTAAGATGAAAATAGTTTTTATTTGTTAAGTGAGTCTCTGATATGAGCATGGCGTCAATGTCATATTAATCAAGGAACTGCATAAGCTTGCATTTGTGCTGCGAAATGCCATTCGCATTCCAGAAAGATATTTTAAGAGTAATAATCTAATTAGATTTTTGTTTGATTAGAAGCTCCAGGAGGAGATTTTGAGTTCGCACAAGCTCCTGCAGCGTTTGCTGTATTGCTCCCATTGTTTTGGTTATAGTTGCAGCATTAATTCTATACCATTAGGTTATTGGAATGTGTTTACGCAGATACCTTCCGAAGTATGGTTCGATGCCTGTTGATCCAACAATCCTGGAGTGGTATGTTCAAATGTCGGTTGTTGTTGCTTAGCGCCTGAGCAAAAGAGACTCCCGTAGACGTTGTTAATGGTATGTTTAGAAGATTTTGGCGGGTGGCTAGGTTTCTATCTGCAGTTATTTTTTGGTTTGGGCGGTTTTTTATCTCCCTATAAATACGGCAACCTCTGTAGTTGGCCGTGTGGTTTTCCCCACAGTTGCTACATATTTTGGCAGATTGGTTCTCCTTATTTAGAGGACAGTCCATAGTTAAATGTGCATCCCCGCAGACAACGCATACTGCGCGAAGTTTGCAGTATTTTGTCGTGTGATCATATTTTTGACAATTCGTACATTGGACGGGTCCATTCCGGTTGTGGGGTTCCTCAACCGTGATTCTGCGGTGCAATAGATACTGCAGCTTGTAGATTGGGTGAACTTCATTTTTATTTAGAGGCATATTTTTAGGCGTCATTTCTATCTTGAGCGTTGGCTGGGGAATTTTGTTTCTGTTTATTCTGTTTATAGCCGTTTTGGTATTAAAACCCTTTTCTGTAAGCCCAGCTAGTATTTCAATGGTGGGAACTGTTGATTCGATTACTTTGATAACTACTTGTAGCCCTTTGCTGCTTTTGAGTTGGTAGGTATAGTAATTTATTTTTCAGACATATATTGGTATTTGGCCACTGATCGATAATCTTGTTCGTAGTTTACTTGAATTTGTATTTCATTTATGTTACCTCTTATTATGGAAGTGAGTCAGTTATTTTTTTAACTAGTCCAGCACAATTTCCGTGACGAACATAAAAGGGTGGAGGCCTTGGTTTCTTGGCCGTAGTTGTATGAGTGGCAACATTACCTTCGTTAGGGTTACTAAGAATCGAGAATCTATTATTTGCCAGCGGATTTTTCGGTACAGTTATAGTACATACTTGATTTTTGTACTTTTGGTGCGTTTGTTTTTCTAGAAGATTGCTAGCTGAATTTTCTTTTTATTTGGACATTCCAAATTGTATTCCAATTTGTATTAACGTTCCGATAGCATTGTTCGTACTTTTTTGTTGGGGAAGGGGAACTTGCCGGTCAGAACTGACGATGCCGGACGCTGAGTGACTGCAGTGGATTTAGTTGTTGTTGTGTCGGATGTTGTTGTTATTTTCGAGGTCACAGTTGTACCTACTGGCATGGTGCTGATAGTTATTGTTATATTGTTGGTAAGGCGTAGGGGTTGGGGGACGGTCATTGGGCACTTCACGGTTCATTTGGTACTGTTCCGCTTGTACATAGTAATGTAGGGGAAGCGAGCGCGCTCTCGCTCTAGTTTTTTTGTAATAATAAAAGTTGACAAATAACAGTTATTCGTCGTGATCAAAAATAAAACTCAAACTTGATTTATGGTAATTTTGTAGGTAAAATAAATTTTAAGAAAATATAGTTATACAATATGCGCGGTTGCCTTTTTTAAAAGATTATTAGAAGTTATATAAAACACGGTTAGGAATTTATTTTAATTATTGTATTTCATTTTTTTGAAAAATGTCAAGGGAATAACTGTTACACATTAAAATCAAGAAATCATTACGGATTTGTAAATTACAATGGCTAATAAAAATAGCGGTGTATTTAAAAATATTTTATGACTCTTCTATGTGCCCGATTTTTGTTTGTAAGAAAAATTTACAGTATTGTATTCGTGCAAAAGTATGTAACAGGGAGACCCTATAAAGTATATATTCTAGATCAGGATCACTAGCCGAGTCGATATAGCCATGTCCGTCTGTCCGTCAGTCTGTCCGTCTGTCCGTCCTTACATGTTTTCTTGTACATAGGTTACGTATATGGAACACAATAGAGATGGCATTATGCGCCTATATGTTAGAGATTATTAAAAGCTGCAAGCGTTCACGAACATCCCGGCCCGCCCTGAAACACAGTTTCTGAATGGGGCAATACAGCAACTTTCGTGATCGGTCTGGTCATCTCTCCTGTCTTCAATTTGACTGCGCGAACGATGTTGTCCTTTCCTGGATAGGTTTCCATAGCCCGTGCGATGTGCCAGGATGCCGGTGGTGAATTGGACTCTTTTACGTGACCGTGAGTCGCTTAACTTTACCAGGTACTGATCCTTGTCCCGTAGCCATTGAGGCCCATTCCACCACAAATGGAAGTCGATGAGATCAGCAGCCATCAGTCCCCTGGACGCACAGTCAGCTGGGTTTGTTTTGGAATCGACGTGACGCCAAGCACTCCTTGGAATAGTGTCAAGGATTTCCGAGGTTCTGTTTCCAGCAAATGTCTTGAGTTGGGCTGGGGCATACGATAACCAGGAGAGCACTATTGATGAGTCGGACCAGCAAAAAAAAGTTATGTTCTTGTAGCGTAATCCAGATGTGATCGAGCGAATCAGTTGGCTTAGAAGAAGTGCTGCGCAAAGTTCCAGACGTGGCAAGGATTGTTGTTTCAGTGGAGCCACCCTTGTTTTCGCAGCCACAATGGACACTGAGATGGATCCATCGTCATTCGTGACTCTGCTGTACACCACAGCAGCATACCCCTTGGTTGAAGCATCCGAAAATCCGTGGAGTTCGATGTTGTCCGGGTCGTTGGCAACAAATCGTGGTAGTCGGAATTTTTGAAGTTTGTCCAGATCTGCTCTCCACTTCAGCCAGTTGTCCGCCAGTTTAGTTGGGAGTGGGTCATCCCAATCTAAATTCAAGAGCCACGGCTTTTGGAAAAGGATTTAGAATTGGATTACAATGGGTGCCAGGAGTCCGAGGGGATCAAATATCCTCGAGACGTCGGACAAGAGACAAGGTCTCTTTGTGCATTCAGGATTTGCAGATAGACCGACGTTGTACGTTAGAACGTCTTTTTCAGGATGCCAGTACAGTCCGAGAACCTTTACTGGTGACGTTTGTGTAGTTTGTGTGTCGCTATTATCCGTTTGTATACATGGTGTATTCGATACCCATTTCCCGAGCTCAAGGTTGGCGCGAGACATCAGCTGAACCAGCTCGTTTCTGTTTCGAAGTAGGTCATCCTCACTGTTTGACCCAGTAAGAACATCATCGACATAAAAATCCTCCAGCAGGATTTTCGACGCATTTGGGTATTCCTCTTGATGATCGATAGCAAGCTGTTCCCGCACTCGCACAGCCAGGAATGGTGCGCATGAAGTTCCGTAGGTTACCGTTGATGGGATCGGATGGATCTTCTCTCCAAACGATTATCTGGTAGTTTCTGTGCTTTTCGTTTACCCATATCTGGCGGAACATTTTTACGATGTCCGCTGAGAATGCAAATTTGTACATTCGAAAACGAAGGCACACGGCGAATAGATCGCGCTGGATACTGGGCCTTGTAAACAGGGTGTCATTTAAAGCCTTACCATTGGCGTCGCGAAATGATCCATCGAAAACTACTCGTAGCTTCCGACCCAGCACTGGGTGGTGCGGTAGATATAACTGATTTCCAGTAGCGTTTTCCTCAGGTGGCACCTCACGCATGTGCCCCAGATTTGTGTACTCCTGCATAAAGTATACGTACTGTGTACGCAGCTGCTCGTTCTGTTGCAACCGCCGCTCAACCGATTTAAAGCGTTTGAGCGCTCCTTGTAGAGTTTCTCCAAATTCGGGGTTTTCAGTGTTAAATGGAAGTTCCACGATATACTTCCCGTTTTCATCGCGACTGTGAGTGCCGAGAAAGTGCTTCTCGACTTGATCATCCTCCGGTTCCAATTTTGCGCTGCCTTAAACGTTTTCAAGTTCCCAAAACTTCTGAAGCGTTGCGCCAATGTCCACTGTTGTTGTCAGTGCAATAGCGTTGCTTGGACTCGATGTGATGAGTGAGGTTATTACCCATCCGAACACCGAAGAAATGGCGATAAGATTACCCTTGTTGTCGTACATCTTTCGTCCTGTAAACACTGACCATACGTGTTCGCTGCCCAATAGAATGTCAACCGGTGAGTTTGTGTTGAATTCAGTATCCGCCAAGTGCAGATCCTTGAAAACCTTGAGTGCCGATGCATCGATGTTTTGCCTTTCCAGCGAAGAAGTAATCCTGCCCAGCACGTGGGCGTAAACAACCAAATGATCCTCGGAGATACGAGACTTGATGTGCAAGGTGCTGCATCCCCTTGTCGTGTCTGCTTTCACCGAAGAGATTCCCGTAACCAACATGCGTGATGCCGACCGTGTCAATCCGAGAGCTTGGATGCAACGCTCGGATACGTAGGAAAGCTCTGAGCCCGAGTCCAATAAGAGACGGCATGTTACGTGGTCACCTTTTGCGTTTTGAGCATAAACCATGGCAGTTGGTAATCTGCTTCGCTTAACTTCCGATTCCTGTGTAGATTTTGCAGTGCCCTGTGCACAGACAACCGATTGAGTGCCCTCTTCTTGGGCGAAGTGACTGAGAGTCACCGATGTGTTGTTGGACGCGCTTATGTTTCGCTCGTCCTCCCCTGCTATCTGGTCAAGATTCCCAATAGCTTGTGTATTCGCTTGGACATGTAGAAGGGAGTGATGATTACCCTTATATTGCCTACATTTGTATGTCGACTTGCACTTGCTGACCCCATGACCAGGTCGCAAGCAGTTGTAGCACAGTGATTTCTCCTTCACGAAGGATCGCCTCTGCATCCCGGACATGTCCAAGAACTGCTGACAGCTGTACAGAGAGTGTTCTGTAGAATTACATTTGGTGCAGCCACTGCCTTCGACCACAACCATCGATTGTGTGACCTTTTTTGTTTTTTCTGCATGTGTTGTTGTCTTGCCCCCAGTAGCAAGCTCCCTTTTACTCAGCTCCAGTTCCTCGGAACGAGAATCCAGAAAATTGAAGAATTCCTCGAGAGTTGGGGAATCCGTGTCCATGCTGCGCTCAATCCACCTGCGCCGCGTGTCAGCGTCAAGTTTTTCCAGGGCCAGATAGATGATCCAGCAATCGCGTCCCATCTGGTTGACCGCATCCAATCCGCGAATAATTTCGTTTGCTCCGTCTGACACCTTCCGTAGAATTGATGCATCTACCTTTGTAGTTGTTGGTAGGCTCATAACCTGCTCCAAAAATGAGTTTACATTATGAAGTGGACGATTGTACCTCTCCTTAAGACGTTCCCAAGCAGTGCTGTAAGCTGTCTCCGTAATGGCCAAGTGCCGTACCAAGTTGGCAGCCTCATCAACAAGAAGTGTTTTCAAGTGATGGAACTTCTGTGTGTTGGACAAATGCTGCTTGTTATGAATTGTGTTTTCATAGATGTCTTGAAAGGAGGGCCAGTCTATGTAGTTGCCAGAGAACCGCTTGATTTGAATTTTCGGCAATTCACTCTGATTAGAATTCGCCGCGAATACCGAACTTAAATTCGCCAAAGTGACGTCACCACCAACTTGAACCGGCGAGCTAGCCAGTTTTGCAGCCAGTCGCTCAAATAGTTGTTGGTTTTGTTGTAGCAAATTGACAATTGCGTCGTTGTTGGAATGCTGAGCGTTGCTGCCATTCGCAATGCCTGAAGATGTACTCGGTTGTAGAGCATCACTTCTGTCCTTGAGAATTGCGATCGCCCTTAGGTACTTTTCCTCGTAAATCGCATTATCGATCTCCGGATCGACGTAACCTTCCACTTTCTCGTGGACAGCAATGCCATCGCCGAACTCGTTGAACTCCTTCCAAACTTCGTGGAGAAGTTGTATGCGCGTGGTGATCTCTGTCTGTGTTGCAGACTCCGCTTGCTCTGCCCATGAGAGACAACGTGTGATGTTAGCCTTGAGCCTGGAACGGCTTTTCACAAATGCTTTTAATTGTTCCATAGCAAACAATTATCCTGAGAATCAAAGCACCTCACTAACTGTCCAAGAATCCGTGAACGAAGGACCAACAATATGGTCAGAAATAAGACAAGTTGAGTTGCGTGTGTGTGGACTGTATTAATTTGTATTCCTGCCAGTAGCGAAGCCTATTTGACACTGAATTGAATTTCGCAAAACGACGCCGTATTAGCGGCGTTGCCAGAAACAAAAGAGAGATTGTGTATGTATACATGTTTTCTTGTACATAGGTTAAGTATATGGAACAGAATAGAGATGGCATTATGCGCCTATATGTTAGAGATTATTAAAAGCTGCAAGCGTTCACGAACATTATAAAAAGAATATTTTTAAATAAAACCCGAAGTAAATATAAAAATCATAGTATGCAGATAGTTCATAAAACTCATTAGAGTTGTCTTAAATAAAGTTATATTTTTGGGAAACATTTTTAAGTTGGTTAATTTTATCAAAACGTCCCCTTACGTTTCTTCCATCTCTGGTTTCAAAATACGCGGGGGTGACACAAAAAGTAGGGGGGAAATGAGGTTTCTATCTGGATCTCTGGCAGTAAAATGCAGGCCAAAATCCACTAGTTTTTCGACTTCCCGCATTATAGATTTTCCACACGTGCTCAGTTATGGTTTTCCTCTACTTGCAATGTCTGCTTTTCTACACCCTCGCAGTTTTGATTTTCCAATACTTTGCAGTATCTGATTTCCCACAATAAAAAATACCTTTTTTCATGTAATATTTGTATATGTATTTATTAATAATATTTACAATCGAAGCATTGGAATTAAAAATTGTTAATGCCTGAGGCATTCCCGCATTTTGCTTGGCCGAATGCAGGTCTTAGGTGTCCATGTCTTGTAAGCCTGTCTTCTGAAAATATAAAAAATAATTAGGATATGAATGTAAGACCAGGAATAATAATAAGAGTAATTACCATTATTACATCTCCATACAAGTTAAGGGATCTCTCCAGAAATTATGCCTAGTTTCCCATGGCCGATCATTTAACCTCTGATCAGCTATTTTAAACTATGAGACGAAAAAATGAAATATGGGAAATGCAGGCGCAACAGTTCTGGTCCCAAGAAGTCTCAATCGGTCAGGCTGAAATAAATGTAATATATTGATTAAGTTAAACAACTAAGTTAGTACTGAAGTACTATTCATACAACCATTTAATGAACACCGCACACCATTTACCCCTGGTGAAGATTAAAAACATTTCAAGTGACACTGAAATGCAAAGTTTGTGATAAAGATAGCATCCGGAGGCTTATATTTATTAATGGCGAAAATATCTGTGGTACTAACCTCTGTAACGCTGAAATAAAGATTATTAGTCAACAACATTTATTTTATAACTCACCTTTATCTTGTTTTTAGATTAAAACAAGAGAGAACGCTATAGTCGGGTTGGTGTCCCGACTATCTTATACCCGTCACTCAGCTAAAGGGAGTGCGAGGGAGATGGATATATAGAAGTATTTTGATTGCGCATAACTTTTTAATGAATGGTCCGATTTGAAAAATGTCTTCTACATTTCGATAGGTATATTTATACACAACAAAATTGCATTTATACTTATCGGAAATCTTTAAAGGTGTGGGCGCCAGACACATTTTTTAAATCGTTAGTGGGCGATTGTGGGCGTTAGAGGGGGCGAGGAGGGTGGGGGTGGAGAGGGTGGCGCTCGGCTAAAATTAACTCAACCCCGAAATTTGCGTAAAAATTATCCTCGGTGCACCGCGATTTCTTAAGAATTTACGTGCAAAAAGAACTTGGCGGTCGGCAATGGTTCTCTAAATTAATTGAATTAATTGAATTTTAAATTTCCCGGTTTTGCTATAAAAACAAGTGTGCTTTTCTAACGTTTGCTAAAAAAATCATATATGTACACTTTTCCCTTTTTGTCAAAATAAGACTAATTTAAAATTCCAAAAATCGGAGTAATTTGGTATTATAGGGAACTAGGCCCCACAACCGCGTAAAAATGATCCTCGATGGTCAGCGTACCTCTCCTGGTAATAATTTGTTGGTTATTATTGTACTATTGGACTAATTGGATAAGAAAAACAAGAGAGAACGCTATAGTCGGGTTGGTGTCCCGACTATATAATACCCGTCACTCAGCTAAAGGGAGTGCGAACGCTGTACTCGGGTTGGTGTCCCGACTTTCTAATAATCGTAACTCAGCTAAAGGGAGTGCGAGGGAGATAGGTATATAAACAATTTTGATTACGTATAACTTTTTAATGAATGGTCCGATTTGAAAAATGTCTTCTACATTTCGATAGGTATTAATAAACACTTTTAAATTGAGTTTATATATTTTTAAAATCTTAAAAGATGTGGCCTCCAGACACATTTGAAAATCGTTTATGGCAATTGTGGGCGTTAGGGGGGGCGTGGCACTTTGATGAAACAAACTTGCGCTGCGTAGGAAGCCCAAGAATATGTGTGTGAAATCTCAACCTTCTAGTTTTTATAGTTTTCGAGATCTCAGCGTTCATACAGACGGACAGACGGACAAACGCTTCCCTTTTACTCTACGAGTAACGGGTATAATTACAACAAGAAACCTTTAAAAACGATGGGTGGAAACACTACTGCTATTATGACCGCATCTGTATGTAGACCAGCCTCCAGGAATAAAACGACTTTTCACCGAAAAAAATGGCCACTCATTCCTGGGTGGCCCCAGGTTTTTATTAAGAACCCAATCATATATTTGCCGACAGAATATTTAAGAAACTACAATTCTCGAAAAACTGCGAGTAAACCCGTCCAACTTAATTTATTTCAATTATTATTAATTATCAAAAACCCATTTAACTTTTATCTACTTAAACCACATTATCGCCCTATTATTATTTATTACTATTTATTTATTTATATATTTAAATCAATATTTTTCTTTAGCAATTAAACGGTCAGTAGAAAATTTCAGCCAGAACGGATTGACATAAAAATCTAAAAATTGACATTACTTCGTAAAATAATTAGGAGCCGCGTGTGAGGTACAAATTAGAACAATACACGACCCGAAAGAGCCCCAATGTTTAAAAATGTGATGTTCATAATCTTATGGCATACCCGCAAATAACTGCATTTAAATTTTTTTGGAAATTCAAGTCCCCAATATTTTGTTTGTTGTGCCATTGTGACGTCACTGCCTCCACATTTGTATGTAATTATGTCCTGCTGTCGCACTTTTAGTGACCGTAACACATTTAAAATGTGCGGTTAAAAAATAGATTATATCGCAAATCTTTTCTTTTTCGCCTTTTTTTTTAGGCAAACGTTAAATTTTAAAATATCGGTGGACTTACAGAAATCCCATTAAGCTGAATTTTACAGTCGAAATTTTCCTTAAAATTGCTTGCATTTTAAAAATGCAAAAACCCGATCAGCAAACTATTTATGAGTTTTCAAAAGTTGAGTTATTGACAAATTGTGGATTTGTAAGAAACATTAATTGGCTCCGCTGATTACACATATGGACGAAATATATAAGCCACAAAATTAGTTTTTTACAAACACAATCTCTAGATATGTGCGTGTGTGTGCATTGCAGCTGACTAAGAAAGTCAAGATCAACAGGTTTTGTTTTGAAGAACCGATGAAATAAAATCCACCCTAAAATTATCCTTCCCTTGGTATTCTATTCAAAAATGTCCACTTAATCGACTTAACATTTCAAGGCGAACTCTCATTAAAAATATTCCCTCAAAATTATTAAATTGGTTGTTTGAGAGCTATGTTAATCTTTTAGCAATTTTGTTTTTTATTTTTTTTAAAGAAAACGAGTTTGTTTTCTAGATTTACACGCTAATCGATTTGGAACTGAATTACTTACTTAACGCGGCGTGATAATCCATACTTTGGCAGTTTGTTGCTTTGTTTTGGACAAATTACTGCTTTCAAAATTCAAAATTCTCGGAAATTGAAAAAGAGTTTAATATGGTTAACATGTAGATTTCATCAAATTCGTATCTTATCAATTTTTTTCACAAAAAATGGTGTATAAAAACATGTTTCTAGGCTTGAATGGCAATGGATTGGGAATTTAATTACATGCTCAACGCAGTATGACATTTTATATTTAAACAATGTATTTGTTTTAAAGAAAATTATAGTAAGGATTTGTGTCGAAAAACGAATTTGTTTGTTTCTAATTTGTCCAAACAAGAAAGATTTAAAAAAACACAATGTTTATTTTTGCAAGTTTTTGTATTTTTCTTAAGTAGCTTGCATAGGACAAAATACTGTTGTTCTTACGGAATTTAAGGAAAAAGTTCTAATAAAATCTTTCCTCGATAAATAGGGTAAAAATTTGGCATTTTTAAAATTTAAAATATTTAGCAAAGATAAATGTATGCTTAATTTTTAATTTTAGTTTCCTCAGGCGAAGCTGCGGGCTACCGACCCTGCTAGTATATACATATATGTTCCATGTGAAAGTCCTTCAGTACCGTTGGTAGCATGCGCGGATCCACGGGGGGTGATATGGGTGATAGATCACCCCCACTCGGGTGAAAAATGAAAGGAATTTTGGTGTTCAAAATGTATGCAGCAAAAAAATTGTTGTGATATCACCCCCCACAACAAAGTCCTAGATCCGCCACTGGTTGGTAGGCTGTATAAATGTTAGAATTTAAGAGAAGTTTTTGAAATATATTGTGATAGCGAAATGAATTCGTCAGAGTAGACAATTGTGTTGAATTAGGCGAGGTAGCACGACCCACAAGTCTAAGTTGGGAGATGTATCCGAGACGTGCACTAGGATGCACTCATGGTTGGGAGGGACTCCAAGGACTACGCATTTAGTCATGTAGTCCCGTTCCAAGAACCGTTTTAAAATACAAGGGAAAACGCTATAGTCGAGTTTGTGTCCCGACTATCTAATACCCGTTACTCAGCTAAAGGGAGTGCGAGGGTGATGGATATATAACATTTTTTGATTGCGAATAACTTTTTAATGAATGGTTCGATTTGAAAAATGTCTTCTTCATTTCGGTAGGTATAAATATACACAACAAAATTGCATTTATACTTCTCGGAAATCTTTAAAGGTGTGGGCGCCAGACACATTTTAAAATCGTTAGTGGGCGATTGTGGGCGTTAGAGGGCGTGGCACCTTTTTAAAATAAACTTGCGCTGCGTAGGAAGCCCGAGAATATGTGTGTGAAATCTAAACCTTCTAGCTTTTGCAGTTTCCGAGATCTCAGCGTTCATAAGGACAGACAGACAGACAGACAGACGGACAGACAGACGGACAGACGGACATGGCTATATCGACTCGGCTAGTGACCCTGATCAAGAATATATACACTTTATAGGGTCGGAAACGCTTCCTTCTAGCTGTTACATACTTTTGCACGAATACAATATACCCTTTTACTCCACGAGTAACGGGTATAATCATCAATAAATATTATGATTATAGACATTATGAGATCTGCCGCAATCCTGGATGCGATCCTTGCTCCTGACGTGTAGTTATAAATTAGAAACTCAAACACGTTGTTTCCAAGTCGGCGTTTAATTTCAAGTTTTTTTTTTCTTCTTCATGTCTTTATTCGTGAGATGATACAATGAGCTTATTGACTATCGATAAGAACATACGGATTCATCGATACCAAGTAATTCAATTAATACTAAATGTCGTGATTAAATCCTAACGTAGGTTTACAGCGCCAACATGCTCCCGACCTTGGAACTCTCTTCCAACCTACTGCTGCAATCGTTCTCCAACGGCAAAGGACACATTTTGTGAACATTTCGCTTGACGACTCCTTTTATTGTCTTGAGAGTTACCACTCTAGTTACACCATCAGAACCAGGGTGTGTCTCCTCGACTCTGCCCAAAAGCCAATTTCCTGGGGAAAGATTATCTTCTGCGATTAGGGCAAGTGTCCCCACCTGGATGTTCTTGGAGCGAACAATCCACCTTGCACGCTGTTGTAATAGAGTGAGGTATTCCTTTGACCTTTGACAAAATGAGTTTTGAACAGCTAGGATGCGTTTCCAATGATTGGTAATGGGCAGTTTCAATGTTTCTTCGTCACATGGCTCCGACCAAAAAGTGTCCAGGTGTCAATGCCTCAAAATCGTTAGCATCACAGGATAGTGCGTACAATGGCCTTGAATTAATTATTGCCTCCACTTGAGTAACAGCCGTCGTTAGACCTTCGTAGTTCAGGGCAGTTCCATTGGTACATTTAACGATTAGTTGCTTCGCTATCTTTATAGAACTCTCCCACAACCCACCGAAATGGGGAGAGCCTGGTGGAATAAAGTGAAAGCTTACGTTCCGATGACTGCAAGCATCCTGAATGTGCTGTTGAAAGGTCCGTTCGAACTGCCGATTAAGCTCCCGCGACGCTCCTACAAAATTTGTCCCATTGTCGCTTTAAAGATCCGTGCTTAGGCCGCGTCTTGCAAAAAATCTTTTCAGCGCCGCCAAGAACGCATTGGAGCTGAGATCTGACACAATCTCCAAGTGACATGCCTTCGTCACGAAGCAAATGAAGAGACAAAGGTACACCTTTACTGGGCGCTTTCCGCGCACATTGAAGTGCATCCACAAGGGTCCAGCAAAGTCCATTCCTGCCACTTGGAAAGGATGACATTGTCCCTTTATGCGACTTGCTGGTAAGTCTCCCATACCTTGTACGGCCCGTACATGTCGCAGGCGGAAACAGGTAGTACAGCTCCTCACCGTTTTGCGCGCTAAGTTCCTGCAATTAAGGATCCAATATTGTTGACGCGCGAAGGCACAAAGAGATTGAGCCCCGACATGAAAATTCTTTCGGTGAATGTAATCAAGGAGCGCGCTTACTACCCGATTGTCCTTTGGCAACAATAAAGGATGTTTTACCGAAAATGGCACGTCAGCCTTCGACAACCGCCCACCAACCCGAATTAAATCAATTCATTCTTCGGTAGAAATAAATGGACTCAAGCATTGCACTTTGGCGGATTTAGTAACCTTCCCTTCTTTGAGGCTCATGTATGTAGCGAAGACCTCCCATCAATTCTGAAGCCGTTAATTCCCGTTTGTTAGTACTGCCTAAGCTGACTTGTCTCCAGCGGTATATATACCCAAAAACTCGTTGCAATTTTAGGAAGTCATTCGAAAACTTACACTCGGATACCTCATCTTGCGGCAAACATTTTGTAACGCATGAAATTAATGTAAACGTATCGCGTTTTCGCTCAGTCATCTCCTTGGCTTCTCCCGACCATGAAAACTTTGACCAATTCTCTACCGGTTTACCTAAAAACTCTGGCCCATGCCACCATAATGATGACGCCTTAAGATCCTTTGGGAGCATTCCCCTTGAAACTATATCAGCTGGATTCAACTTAGTAGGGATCTTAAGCCACTGCTCGATTTGGGTGATTTCCTGAATTTGTCCCACTCTATTTGCCACAAACGTATTCCACCGGCTTGCATGGGAGGCTAACCAGTTCAATACTATGGTCGAATCAGTAAAATAGCGGACTTTTGAAACCTTCAGATGAATGCAGGAGAGGACCTTGCTCATTAGCTTTGTCAAGAGTAAGGCTCCCTGCAGTTCCAGTCTCGGCAATGAAGTGACCTTGACTGGCGCTACCTTTGATTTGGCCGTCACTAAGTGCACTGCGATCGTTCCCGCCTTACTGATCACCCGAGCATAGACTGCTGCTCCATAGGCGCGGCATGAAGCGTCTGAAAATCCGTACAGTTCTAAAACTTCTACGTCCTCTACTCCTGTCAATACAGATCTTGGCAATACACAACTCTTAATAAGTAGCAGCTCATCTCGATACCTGTTCCATTGCATCGCGAGGGTGGGTGGTAATTCTTCGTCCCACTCCAGTTTAAGGAGCCACAACTCTTGTATAAAAATTTTGCCTAAGATAATGATCGGACTCAATACCCCTAAGGGGTCAAACAATTGCGCTAGCTCTGATAACACGGCTGCCTTTGTAACTGTGGCATTTGATTCCTTTTTAAAAGTAAACTGAAAGGTGTCTTCCCTACACATTCAACTTATTCCTAACGCCTTGGAGGAGTCGTCATATCGAAGACTCCATGCTACCATGGTTCCTTCGGTTTGATTTAGTTCTTGACAGTTGCTACGACACTTTGTAACTCAAACTGCCCTAGGCTAAGAAGTTCCTTTACCTCCGTTAGCAACCTTAGAATCTCACGTGGGGAGTCTGCTCCGGCAAGCATATCGTCCATATAAAACGATTTCTTAATGGCTCGTGAAGCAGCCGGAAGCAAGGTGAACGAGACATCGTACTGCCAAGAATGGCGCAGCACTTGTACCATATGTAACCGTTCTTAGTTTTAATACCTGTATAGGAAGCTGTTGGTTACTTCTCCATAGAATACATTGATAATTGCAATGGTTGGTCTCTACTAATACCTGCCTATACATCTTAGCAATATCTGCTGTAAGAGCATATTTGTAAAATCTAAAGCCTACAAGGATATCGACCAACTCTGGTTGAAGTTTGGCTCCAGTAAGCATCAAGTCGTTCAATGATTTTCCATTGCCTGACTTACATGAAGCATCAAATACGACGCGAAGCTTCGTCGTTTCGCTTTCTGGCCTAAGAACCGGGTGATGAGGCATAAAATATTTTACCTCACGTAATTCAGTAGGTTTGACGACCTCCAAGTGCCCCAATTCCTGATATTCATTGATGAATTGTTCATATTGCTGCTTTAATAATTTGTTTCGTATTAACCTTCTTTCTAAATTCAAAAAACGTGAAAGTACCGTGTGGTAGGAGTCTCCTAGATCAGGATGCGCATCAATGAATGGAATTGGTACCACATAGCGCCCGGTCTTATCCTGTTTAACGCTAGATAGAAATATGTTTTCACATTTCTGTTCCTCATCGGTAAGGTGGTACTCAGGATTCTGAACTTCTTCACATTCCCAAAACCGCTGTACTAGCTTCTTCAATTTATCCCCGGTTTCGCACTCACACACCTGTCTGACCAAAAGTGAACTCTGGTTCGCAGAACTGCAGTTCCCAACAACTACCCAGCCTAATAGGGGCTTCTGCAGCAGTGGCCAATTGGTTCCCAACTTGATTTGTCCGGCCACCATTAGATCAAAGAATATAGATACCCCAATAAGCATATCAATGTCCCGTGACGAATAGAATTCGGGGTCCGCTAGCTGTACTCCTTTTGGTGGCTTCCAATGGGAGTCCAGACTCGAGCAACTAGGGTTATATTAAGTTATCTCCCGGAGCACAACAAAGTCAGCAGATGTTTCAAAGTTTGTTACTCTTGACTTAAATGTTGCTATAACTTCTCCCAGAATCTCTGAAGCGACGTTTCCTATTCCACTGACCTGAATCTCTGATGGTCTTGCTTGAAGCCTTACCCTTGTGTTCAATTTTTGGGTCAACAAGTTAAGTTGACTGCCAGAGTCTAGAACGCACCTACAATTTTGGAAGTTGCCCTTGGCATCTCGTATGAGTACTACTGCCGTAGCCAGAAGACTTGGAGAAGCTCTAGTTAGCAAAGTGCTATGAAAAGATCCCACTTTCTCTGGTTATACTAGAGCCCGATTCTACTGGAAGTCCTTGTATGTTTCCTTCAATATTCCAGTGCAGCAATTCATTGTGAGGCTTATTACAGCGCCCACACCGCTGACCCTTGCAACTTTTTGTTGAGTGACGCTTACTGAAGCATACCAAGCATAGCGAGTTTCGTTTGCACTCTTGGTATCTTTGCACAGGAGACATATCCTTGAATTTGGGACATACCTTTAGTGCATGATCCTCCGCACAGCAATAGCATTTAGACCTATAGCTCCCTACCTCCGCTAAACTAGTTCTTTTCGGATCCTTTTTATATGTAATTGGCACCACCTTTTGGTGCCTCAGCTCCCGCTTTGCCATATTAATTCCTCTTTGCACCAAGAACTGAGACAACGATTGCCATGAGGGAATTTTGTCACACTGCCATTCGTTTTCCCATCTATCTATGGTTTCTTCATCTAATTTTCTTCGAATTAATTGGAAAATAAACACATTAAGCAATTCAGACTCCTCACTCAATGATCTTAGAGCTACCAATTGGGAATTCACACTGCCGACTAGTGCTCTTAGCGAATCGGAATCAGCTTGTTTAATTCTTTTAACCAGGGACCGTAACAGTTATAAGTTTTATTGATAAAACTCGCACTGAAAAACTTATTTCTGATTTTTATTTTTATTCCTCAAAAATAACAGTTATTGTTTGAGTTTTATTATAAAACTCATGATCATGATGAGTAAAAAAAAATAAAAATCATCAATAACGATCATGTGTGAGTTTTATTTTATAAAACTCAAAATAAAACTCAATTCGCTTTTGCGGCCATTGTATTGGGAATTAAAATATGGTTTAATTGGTTCTTGTTCGATTGGCCATGTAGTTTTAGTACATTTAATAAAAAAAATTTTATTTTAACATTAAACTATTTTAAAAATTGATTTGGGCCTTTTTGTACAACTTTTTTGTGAAGGCAGGATAAATATTGGTTTTTATGGATCTGATAACTTTCGATTAAGTTGCAAGATCTTTTAAGTTTTTCGCAATACAAAGTTAAGCCGGAAGAATTCACGAATTGTATTTGATCCGTTCTTTCATAAAATTATGACGGGAAAATATCATGGTCATAATTGAGAATGCAGCAACATTTAAGTTATGTGACTGTTTTCACTATTCGCGATTCATTTGACCTAATGAATTCGCGTATTATTTGACCTGAAGAATTCGCGGATTCTCTTGACTTGAAGAATTCGAATATTCAATATTCAAATATTCCATCAGAATTCGCTAATTTCTGGTGTTGAATGAACTTGCCCGAAATCCACTTATATTTTTGTCCCGAGCGAATACGGCAGTTTTTTAACGATATCTTAAAAAACAAAAGTGGCTTTCTTCAGAAAACGTCGCGTTACATATTTTACATATTGATACCTTTTTCTCAGCATCAGTGGTAAAAAAACTTCGGGGAATTCCATCCGATTTTCGACCCATCTCGCCTTTTCTATTATTTGACTTTGATACGTATATTAAATCAAATCCAATAAAACGGATTGGGAATATTTTGCAATGAGTACTAGAGCGTGATAACTCAACTTAGAATAATAATTTATATATACAAATTTTTTTAATATTTCATATTACATATAACACATTTATTTATCAAATAATTGTGAAAGAAAAATTAAAGCATTAGCAAGTCCCGTGGCGTTTTGGGAAAAGATTTGAATTCTTCAGTCAAAGGATTCGCGAATTCTTCAAGTAAAGCGGATTATTCGACTTTAACAATATCAGAATCATATGAATCATATCGAATTCTTCAAGTCAAGAGAATCCGCGAATTCTTCAGGTCAAAAAATACGCGAATTCATTAGGTCAAATGAATCGCGAATAGTGAAAACAGTCACATAACTGAAATATTGCTGCATTCTCAATTATGACCATGATATTTTCCCGTCATAATTTTATGAAAGAACGGATCAAATACAATTCGTGAATTCTTCCGGCTTAACTTTGTATTGCGAAAAACTTAAAAGATCTTGCAACTTAATCGAAAGTTATCAGATCCATAAAAACCAATATTTATCCTGCCTTCCCAAAAAAGTGGTACAAAAAGGCCCATTTTTCACCTTAAATCAATTTTTAAAATAGTTTAATGTTAAAATAAAATTTTTTTTATTAAATGTACTAAAACTACATGGCCAAACGAACAAGAACCAATTTAAACCATATTAAAATTCCCAATACAATGGCCGCAAAAGCGAATTGAGTTTTATTTTGAGTTTTATAAAATAAAACTCACACATGATCATTATTGATGATTTTTATTTTTTTTACTCATCATGATCATGAGTTTTATAATAAAACTCAAAAAATAATTAATACCATTGATTTTTAAAAATAAAACTCACAAAATAAAAATCATTACAGATTTGCATAACTTGACCAATTTGGAACTCATTGGTGTTCTTGATTTTTTTGTAGCACTTTTCTAAGTGGATGATTTTTATAGTCAGGAAAATTTGAAATAACTGTTATTTTCGGTCCCTGCTTTTAACATTAAACAACTCTGTCATGTGCGCCTGCAAAATGATAGCCTTGTTATCAAATCGTTCTTGTAAAAGCAGCAGAGCCTTCTTGTAGTTTATTTCCGATAGCTCTAGACAATCAATTGTGCTTAAAGGTGCAGGCCCTAGGGAGGCTCTCAAATGTATCATTTTTGTCAAATCGTCTATCTCCGGGTCAGTCCCTACCAATGTTTTAAAGGTTTTGAACCAACTGGTCCATTCGGTAAACCTTCCCGAGAATTCTGGTAACCTTATTATCGGAAGTTTAGATGAGCGAACCGCCATCGTGCTGTTTAAGGTATCGCTAATTGAATGCTTGCGACCTCTGTTCCCAACCGAACTCAATAACTTGGATTTGGACCACAGTCAACACATTTAAAATGAAAATACGTTTAAAATGCGCGGTTAAAAAATCGATTACATCGCAAATCTTTTCTTTTGCGTCTTTTTCTTAAGTAAACGTTAAATTTTAAAATATCGGTAGACTTACAGAAATCCCATTAAGCTGATTTTTACAGTCGAAATTTTCCTTGAAATTGCTTTTATTTTTATGATGCAACAGATCAGCAAACTATTTATTAGTTTTTATACCCGTTACTCGTAGAGTAAAAGGGTATATTAAATTCGTGCAAAAGTATGTAACAGGGAAAAGGAAGCGTTTCCGACCCCATAAAGTATATATATTCTTGATCAGGATCACTAGCCGAGTCGATCTAGCCATGTCCGTCTGTCCGTCTGTCCGTCTGTCTGTCTGTCTGTCTGTCTGTCTGTCTGTCTGTCTGTCTGTCTGTCCGTCTGTCCGTATGAACGCTGAGATCTCGGAAACTATAAAAGCTAGAAGATTGGTATTTGGCATGCAGATTCTTGGAGTTCCTACGCAGCGCAAGTTTGTTTCAAAAGGGTGCCACGCCCCCTCTAACGCCCACAATCGCTTATATACGATTTTAAAAATTTCAATATTTCGGAAAAGTAAAAATGCAGTTTTATTGTGTTTATCAATACCTATCGAAATGTAGAAGAAATTTTTCAAATCGGACCATTCGTTAAAAAGTTATGCGTGTTCAAAGTTTCTATCTCCATCTCCCTCGCACTCCCTTTACCTGAGTAACGGGTATCTGATTGTCGGGGCACCCGACTATAGCGTTCTCTCTTGTTAAACGTTGAGATATTGACAAATTTTTGATTTGTAAAAAACATTATTTCGCTCCGTTGCACACACACTTGGGCGAAATATATATAAGCCACAAAATTAGTTTTTTATAAACACAATCCCTAGATATGTGCGTGTGTGTGCATTGCAGCTGACTAAGGAAGTTAGATTCGCTTTAATTCAAATTAATGAGAATACTGATATCCCTTTGCTTAAAGACATTTTCGTACAGATATTTGTATGTTTATGTTTTAAAATTGTATTTGTTTTTATACCCGTTACTCGTAGAGTAAAAGGGTATATTGTATTCGTGCAAAAGTATGTAACAGCTAGAAGGAAGCGTTTCCGACCCCATAAAGTATATATATTCTTGATCAGGATCACTAGCCGAGTCGATCTAGCCATGTCCGTCTGTCCGTCTGTCCGTCTGTCTGTCTGTCTGTCTGTCCGTCTGTCCGTATGAACGCTGAGATCTCGGAAACTATAAAAGCTAGAAGATTGGCATTTTGCATACAGATTCTAGAAGTTCCTACGCAGCGCAAGTTTGTTTCAAAAAGGTGCCACGCCCCCTCTAACGCCCACAATCGCTTATATACGATTTTAAAAATTTCAATATTCCGGAAAAGTAAAAATGCAGTTTTATTGTGTTTATCAATACCTATCGAAATGTAGAAGAAATTTTTCAAATCGGACCATTCGTTAAAAAGTTATGCGTGTTCAAAGTTTCTATCTCGATCTCCCTCGCACTCCCTTTACCTGAGTAACGGGTATCTGATTGTCGGGGCACCCGACTATAGCGTTCTCTCTTGTTTTGTATATGTTTTAACATTAAAATCACATTGAAAATATTAAAAAAAAAACTAAATATTCAAATCAATTGATTCTCTTACCCTTTCTTTCACGTGCCTCATATTGTTTAAACAAATGGAAATGTTTAAACAATTTGATTCACGGCATTCCCTATTATTCTTTTATTCTATTATTCCTTATTATTAATATTATTCTAATCAAGGTGAAAAATTAATGAAAACAAAAATACTGAAACAAAATATCAATGGTAAAATGCAGTATTATCGAATTGCTTTTCTTGATGCCTTTTCTTAAATTAGTCAAATACATAAAGCAAAACATTGCTTCGCATAAATATTGGTTTCCCTTATAAGTGTTGTCTACTGTGGGTACCTTCAAAAAACACCCGTTAAATAAATCGCCAAGAGTATTTGGTTTTTATTTACCTTTTCGTTACCTATAAAAAATTGTTCATCTAATTTCTTGAATCTTAGCCAAAATTATCATATTGGTTGTTGGAGATATATATCTTTTAGCAATTTTTTGTTCTACTTTTTTTAATAAAACAAGTTTATTTTCTAGATTTACACGCTAATCGATTTGGAATTTAATTACATGCTTAACGCTGTATGACATTCTATATTTAAGCAATATGTTTTGGACAAAGTACTAATGTTGTGAAGAAAATTTGTGCAAGGATTTTGGTCGAAAAATGAATTTGTTTCTGTTCTTTGCAGCTGATACCTTACGCAAGCAATAAGAATTTTAGGAATTTTTTCGAAAGTTTTTTTTATATTTCTTAAGTAGTTTGCATAGGACAATATACTGTTGTTTTTTTGGAAATTAAGGAAAAAAGTTATGATAAAATCTCTCCTCGGCTTATAGGCTAAATATAAGGAATTTTTTAAATTTTAAATAAGTAGCAAATATAAAGGCATGCTTAATTTTCAATTTTAATTTCCGCAGGGGAAGCTGCGGGCTACTGACCCTGCTAGTAAATAAATAAATTCTCGAGGCGTTCACAAATAGTTTTCACTACGCTTGCCTGGATGGAATTCTCATTCCTAGAGAATTTGCTGGTAACAATAAACAAATCATTTGCCGCTGAATTCCTTCCATATGCTAGCGTTAAAATTTTAACTGTTGTATTCCATTTTATTTACAGGACCACTAATTTTGAACTTCCTGTCCCTTCGGTTTCCTTACGTCCACTGCTGCTTTTATTTTCCTAACTTGCTCGAACATCCCTCCTGTTTCCGATATTATCTTTTATTCAAGCTACCTTTTTATACCCGTTACTCGTAGAGTAAAGAAGGTTGAGATTTCACACACATATTCTTGGGCTTCCTACGCGGCGCAAGTTTGTTTCATCGAGGTGCCACGCCTCTCCTAACGCCCACAATCGCGATTTTCAAATGGGTCCACATCTTTTAAGATTTTAAAAATATATAAACGCAATTTTATAGTGTTTATTAATACCTATCGAAATGTAGAAGACATTTTTCAAATCGGACCATTCATTAAAAAGTTATACGCAATCAAAATTGTTTATATATCTATCTCCCTCGCACTCCCTTTAGCTGAGTTACGATTATTAGATAGTCGGGACACCAACCCGAGTACAGCGTTCGCACTCCCTTCGATTCTTCGCTTGCAACTGTGTTGAGAGCTAACCCGATATCCCTTCCGGAAGATCCTTATCACCCAACCCTATATATTTCTGATGAGTTTTCTAGGCCAAGTCGGAACTTGAGTAACTCAGTAACTGCGTGGCCTGCAAAATGTTTCAGAAAAACAGATTTTAAAGCCCCCGTGGTTTACAAGAAATCTTTCTTATGTAAAAAATAAGAATTCCAGACTATTTAAAAAATACCAAAAATCTGGATCTTTTTTTGACATCGCTCAATATTTCTCCACCCGCTCCCAATTCCTTACCACGAATAGTCAATGTTACATGAACCATCTCTCCCAGTGCAAGGAAAACTTCCGCACTGATCCTAATGCGGTTATTCCACGACATTGTTCCGCTCATTCATTAGAGGCTTAGAAAGGGACAAATATGTATACATGTCCTGGGATTTGTTTGGATAAGATGGCATGGCCACTTAGAATTTAGACGTTAAATTTAAACTTTATAATTGAAATAACATTAACTGGTTAAATCATTAAGGTTGAATGCTGTAAAATTAATAGAGTGTATTGCCATGAAATCAGACATTTTTACCACGTTTTTAAAATGTTTTGGGCTGTTCAAAGTACATATGTAATTGTTTTTATTTTTATCATATTCGGCATTAATTTTAGAAAGGCCATTTTATATAAAATTATCGACGCAGTTATGTCTTCATTTAATTAGGCCTCTAAAATAATTTTTGTATTGTTCTTATTTGTTTATAGCACCTAATTAGTCACAAAAGGTTTTACAATTCAACCAAAAAGCATCAAACTAATGTTTTTTATTGATCCCATTTAACTCTAGTGAATGAGCAAAATTGTACTTTTTAGATTCAATTTTGCTCATTGCTCATCGGCAAGGAGTAACGTATGGAGGTATTTTTAAATACCAAAAAATACCAGAATACGGTTTTTACAATTTTGCTCATTAGTTGCTCATTGCAGCTGACATATATCTGTCTTTCTCGCACCTACGTAAAATGGTATAGGCTGAGAAAAAAAAAGCTGTAATGAATGAGCCGAACAATGTCGTGGAATAACCGCATAAGCAATTTTACCATTTGTTAACACCAAACGTAAACCTAACGCATTTCCTTTGTCCCTCCGTTATCGTAATAGTACTGAATCTTCCAATCTTGGTATATCCAACTTATTTGCTTCTTTCTTCCAGTCAACTTATTATGTGCATAAAGTTAGCAGTGCAACTTTTGATTTTCAAAAATTTTTTTTCCTATAATTTGCCGTTAATTATCCGTAAATTATTCGTGAAAGAAAAAAATTTGCCGCTCAATAACTTTCTCAATCTTTGACTTTTCAAACATTTTTTTTCCAGAATTTGCCGTTAATTATCCGTAAATTATTCGTGAAAGAATTAAATTTGTTGCCCTTCTCTAAATATATATTTTTTTTAATAATGTTATTGCTCTGCTAACTTGATATCAAGTTAGTTGATATCAAGTTAGCAGTGCACTTTCTCACTCTTCGACTTTTCCAACAATTTTTTTTTTCAGAATTTGCGTTAATTATTCGTAAATTATTCGTGAAAGAAATCTACCCAATCGGGTGGATATGAGCCGAGATATAAAAAGAAATTCAAAAAAAGTCCGAAGTTTAACATTTTGAACTTTAAAAAATCTTTAAAAAAAACTGTGCCATCGAAAAAAAAATTAGTGGCATTTTCGTGATCTGAGGCTCCAACACTAACAGAATTTGCCATCAATTGCTGGGGAGCCCTCCAAGAATAAACTAGTGTTATAATATAATTATATTATAATTATTTAACCCGCTTTGAAAGATTTTACTTTTTCAACTACTTCGTCCTTGCCTGTGCACACAGAGGAGGTTTTCGCTTAAGCTTTAATGTGCTAGAAAGATACAAGAAATGTAGCTTCAACTTGCTGCAGTGGAAAATGGGTCCGCTTTTTCAGTATTTCAGTACTTTTATTCAGTATTTTTAAGCGTGAAGATGATTTTTGTTCTTGGCGTTTCGGGATTTTTTTTGGGAGGGAAATGCATTTGCACTGCAATGGCCCAAGGAAATATAAGGGTTGTTGGTGTATACAAGAGCCTTTCACCTTTCATTGTAAAAAGAGATATTGCTAAGCCTTTTTTTAGGGAATGACCAACATCCAGCGTATGTCTTTCTTGGCAAAACCTAACTGTTGCATCAAAACATTATACGTATTTCTACTCGTTTAAAAATGTTGTAGGCGGATCCATCTCCCAAAATTGGCCAAATTGTTGCTTGAAAAAAGGATTTAGTCAAAGAAGCGTATGGGAGTAAGGTGCTATAAATAAATAAATTCTCGAGGCTTTCACAAATAGTTTTCAATACGCTTGCCTGTATGGAATTCACATTCCTGGAGAATTTGCTGGTAACAATAAACAAATCATTTGCCGCTGATAACTTTCCATATGCTAGCGTTAAAATTTTAACTGTTGTTTTCCATTTTATTTTCAGGACCACTAATTTTGAACTTCCTGACCCTTCGGTTTAGGGGTTGTTTGTGCCGATCAGCTGCGCGCTTGAGCCATACCCACTGGTCTTCGTCAGCTGTTGTAGAAGCCAAAATTGTGCTGCCAGTCTGTGAAATCTATACTCTCACTTGCACCAACTCCCGGCAGCGAGGAAGTGGTGAGGGGGGGGGGGAGGCTCGATTGAAGTCCATGAAAGCTCTTGTAATATGGCTCCGTTGCATTGAGGCGGGAAACTGTGGGACAATTAAGTTATTATTAGGCAAAGAGCAAGTTTGGACGACACTTTGCATTTTCAGGTTCTTAAAATGTGATTCTGCAGAGCAGAATTTCTTTTGAAGCTCGCGGAACCCAGTCGGCAGGGCTTGGAACTCCAGGTGGATTTGTCGCATGAATGATTTCATATCAACCAGTTAAGGCCAACCCGTAACCTAAGCATGTCCACAATTGGGCCACTTGTCCGCCCTAGCTCCACGCAGATCGGATGTGCCATGTTATCACAAATCCAGCAGCAAATCGAAGTTTGGCGTGAAGTTATTTTTCTGCCATAAGAGCAGGAAGCGGCACAGCATGATCCCAAAAATCAGTACAATTTTTCTATCTTCAAGAAAATGTACTTAGCACCTTGCAGGGCCTTTTGGAAGGCAATCACAAACTTGCGCTGCATAGGAAGCCCAAGAATCTTCATTATTAAAACCAACTTTCTAGCTTTTAAAGTTTCCGTATTTATACCCGTTACTCGTAGAGTAAAAGGGTATATTGTATTCGTGCAAAAGTATGTAAAAGCTAGAAGGAAGCGTTTCCGACCCTATAAAGTATATTTATACCCGTTACTCGTAGAGTAAAAGGGTATATTGTATTCGTGCAAAAGTATGTAACAGGGAGAAGGAAGCGTTTCCGACCCCATAAAGTATATATATTCTTGATCAGGATCACTAGCCGAGTCGATCTAGCCATGTCCGTCTGTCCGTCTGTCCGTCTGTCTGTCTGTCTGTCTGTCTGTCTGTCTGTCTGTCCGTCTGTCCGTATGAACGCTGAGATCTCGGAAACTATAAAAGCTAGAAGATTGGTATTTGGCATGAAGATTCTTGGAGTTCCTACGCAGCGCAAGTTTGTTTCAAAAGGGTGCCACGCCTCCTCTAACGCCCACAATCGCTTATATACGATTTTAAAAATTTCAATATTTCGGAAAAGTAAAAATGCAGTTTTATTGTGTTTATCAATACCTATCGAAATGTAGAAGAAATTTTTCAAATCGGACCATTCGTTAAAAAGTTATGCGTGTTCAAAGTTTCTATCTCCATCTCCCTCGCACTCCCTTTACCTGAGTAACGGGTATCTGATTGTCGGGGCACCCGACTATAGCGTTCTCTCTTGTTATTCTTGAATAGGGTCACTAGCCGAGTCGATATTGCCATGTCCGTCTGTCTGTCCGTCTGTCTGTCTGTCTGTCTGTCCTTATGAACGCTGAGATCTCGGAAACTGCAAAAGCTAGAAGGTTGAGATTTCCCACAAATATTCTTGGGCTTCAAAGGTGCCACGCCCCTCTAATGCCCACAATCGCCCACTAACGATTTTAAAATGTGTCTGGCGCCCACACCTTTAAAGATTTCCAAGAAGTAAAAATGCAATTTTGTTGTGTATATTTATACCTATCAAAACGTAAATGTCATTTTTCAAATCGGACTATTCATTAAAAAGTTATTCGCAACTAAAAAAATGTTATATATCCATCTCCCTCGCACTCCCTTTAGCTGAGTGACGGGTATTAGATAGTCGGGACACAAACCCGACTATAGCGTTATCTCTTGTTTTTAATTTTAGTTTCCGCAGGCGAAGCTGCGGCCTACCGACCCTGCTAGTGTTTAATATAAGCATATAACTTTTTTTAATTAAGAACCATCTTAAAGTCAAATATAAAACAAGAGAGAACTCAATAGTCGAGTGCCTCGACTTCTAGATACCCGTCACTCAGGTATCACTAGCCATTTATCGGAAGGCATCGGAACCGCTGACCATGCAAGGCAGACAGGTGGGCTTGTTAAACTTTTGTTTAATAATTCGATAGGTATTGACGAAAAAATACATTTCAGCTAACATTTTTATTTTAGCATCAAAACTGTGGGCGCCACAGCTTTTAGCGATTTGTGGGCGTGGAACCTTGATCAAAAAAACTTGCGCTGCGTAGGAACTTCTAGAACCTGCATGCTTAATGCCAATCTTCTAGCTTTTATAGTTTCCGAGATCTCAGCGTTCATACAGACAGACGGACATTGACTCGACTAGTGATCGTGATCAAGAATATTTACATATGCTTTATAAGGTCGGAAGAGCTTCCTTTTACCTGTTACATACTTTTTCACAAATAAAATATACCCTTTTACTCTACGAGTAACGGGTATAATTACATGGCCCATATTCGTAAATATGTCCACACTTTTCAAGATTGCCTTTTCCTCACAAAAAATATGCATACTTGCATTTATTTTGTATATATATATTATATATGGGTCCTTCTTTGGAGAACCGATTCCATAAATCCAAACACTGGTTCCATGTTTTACCTTATTTTGTATATGATAATGTACGTTATAGAAAACACAAAACCTTTAAAACGCTGCAAGTTTTAACCAAGTGTTTTGATAATAAAAACAAGTTAAAAAGACCACACAAATACATTTTAAAGATGTTAGGTAAGTGCATCAATTGATACATTTTAAATGGAGATGTCCATATATTACGTTATAAGAGAACAAATTACATTTTTTTTAAATGCAGGATATAAAAAGAGTGAAAAAATTGGTTAATACGATGGAGCAAAGTTAAACATTTTTTAATGAATTTATGTAGAAGAAAACACTTTTTGAGCTGGTTGGCACTAAAACCTTTTTCAAATATAGCTGTCCCAAAGTTTCCATTACTTGCTTGAAGGAAAAAAAACAAATTAAAAAAACAAATGGAAAGAAAAATTGTGATTCCAAATTAAAAAAAAAAAAGCATAGCATAATTTTATTTCTAAATTTAAAAATTAAGTTTTAAAATAGTATATTGTATTTTTTTCGGTGTCTAGAGGTGTTCCCCAAGGATCTGTGCTAGGGCCTTTATTGTTTTCCATCTATGTTAATGATTTACCTAATGTTCTGTCCCCGTGTGATGTCCATCTATACGCTGATGATGTTCAATTTCATGTTAGTAAGCTTCTATGTCAAGTTAAAGACTGTATTAGTATGTGTAATACCTTGCTATTCAAAATTAATAACTGGACCACTGAAAACGGACTACGTCTAAACCGTAAAAAAAGCAAAGGCATAATTATATAACAAAACCCTTCGATACTACGCAACTCCCGAATTTAATAATTGGAAATAGCTCAATCCATTATGAAGAATCTGCAGGCAACCTGGGTATTACCTTTAATAATACGTTAACATGGGGCAAACACATTTCCAAAGCAACTGGGCGAACTTATGGGCTTCTGAGACAGCTTTCTACTTCTCAGTCGTTCTTGCCAACTCAGATTCGTATGCTAGTGGCCAAAACAATTTTGGTTCCCACGCTGTTTTACGGTGTTGAGATTTTTGGGCATTGTGAAACCTAAGACATGCAAAAATTAACTGTTACTTGTAATTAAATCGTCCGTTATGTGTTTAATCTTCGTCGCACTGACCATACTTCCCACCTAGTCAAAAATATTCTCGACCTTAGTCTTAGTCAGTGGATTGATCTTAAAACATTAATATATTTTCAAAAGATTGTGTGCATCCGTGAACCGTCTTACTTGTTTCAGAAACTTCATCCAGCTCAATCACAAAGAACAAACAATTATATTATCCCTCGATATGCTCGAGGAGGCATGTTTTTATAAACTCAATTCGCTTATGGAACAATCTTCCGCATGTCATTAAAACCATAAGAATCGCGTCTCAATATACATTAAAAATCAAAGAACTATTAATGGTAGTTGCAATCTTATACTCGAAATATAAAATCAACATTGTTAGTTTTTAAGTAAAACATTTAAATTAAATTATTATAATTTTTTTTTACCCAATCCGATGTGACTAACGCAATAAATATAAGTATTAACTTGTAGCGTTTGGATATTAATAAATAAATGAAATGAAATAAACTTAAATTTTTGTTATACATTTTTTAATTTTTTGGTCATAATTTTAATTTTGTTATACATTAATTTTTTGTTTAAATATTAAAAATTAAAAACATTTAAAAAAAATTGTTGTTCTTTAGGTCTGTGTTCTGTTTTAAGTGGGCATTTTTCAAAAGAATGACCCATTCTTATTTATGTACATGTGCGTGCTCACGTATATAAGAGCATACGTATAAACTTCTGTGTTAAATTGTATTTGAGAGATCTGGAAATAAATAACAGCTTAATTTTTTTGTCTGAAATAACAATAAAACTTATGCTAAAAATGATTATATCCATATCTTATTTTATACTCATTATTGGAATTACCATTGTGACGATTTCTTACGCAACCCTATTTTTAAAGTGTAAAAAAAAAGCGTTTGTATCTAAAGGACTTTATTATCAAAGAAAAGAAGTTCAAGTGTTTGATCAGGCACCTGGACCACATCCCTGGCCAATAATCGGGAACTTAGATTTACTAGGTCGATTTCAATATAACCCTTTTCAGGGTTTTGGTGCTTTAACTAAAAAATATGGTGATATTTACTCCATAACTCTTGGGCACACTCGCTGCTTAGTAGTGAACAATGTCGACTTAATAAAGGAAGTGTTAAACAAAAATGGAAAATACCTCGGCGGACGTCCTGACTTTGCTCGATATCATAAGCTATTCGGCGGTGATAGAAACAACTGTAAGTTTATTTTTATTAAATAAATTTTAAGTCAGCGATGGTAGATGACACTTGAGACCGAAAATAACAGTTTTTTTTTTTTGAAAATCATTTAAAATTAAATATGAAGAAGCAGATAGAATTTTTTCAAAAACGCAGACGTGTATTTTAATGCACTTTTTTGACTTATGCAATAAACTTTTAACGTGGGACTTTTATATATCTCACCACAAATAACAGTTGTTCAAAGACTTTTATATATCTCACAAAGAATAAGAGTTATTTTGAGCAGGAACCGACAATAATCGTTATTGAAAACAAGAGAGAACGCTATAGTCGGGTGCCCTGACAATCAGATACCCGTTACTCAGGTAAAAGGAGTGCGAGGGAGATGGAGATAGAGACTTTGAACACGCATAACTTTTTAACGAATGCTCCGATTTTAAAAATTTCTTCTACATTTCGATAGGTATTGATAAACACAATAAAACTGCATTTTTACTTTTCCGAAATATTGAAATTTTTAAAATCGTATATAAGCGATTGTGGGCGTTAGAGGGGGCGTGGCACCCTTTTGAAACAAACATGCGCTGCGTAGGAACTCCAAGAATCTTCATGCCAAATACCAATCTTCTAGCTTTTATAGTTTCCGAGATCTCAGCGTTCATACGGACAGAAGAAATCACAAATGTATAACAAATCACAAATAAAGAATATTTGTGAGTTTTTTCCATAAAACTCATAATCGTTACGGTCCCTGATTTTGGGACTTTTATTTTACTTGTCAGAGAATAACAGTTATCGAATGACCGATATTTTCGAATGACTTTTAAAATATATATCAGTATATGTCAGTGAAATTTATGTTTGTGATTTATATTGGCAGTAATGTTTCTCCTGATAGAGTCTTAGAGTCACATTCGGTGTTAAGCTGCAACCTATTAGGTGAGCATAGGGACTTGTCATGCCCATACACTGCCGCTCACGAACACTGTAAACAGCGTCGCCATTTTCATTAGGTTTATTTTTTTCCAGGGACCGTAATCATTATAAGTTAAATAATAAAAATTACTTTGTAATGACTAAAATTCAATTTTTATATATTTCTTAGAGCATAATAATTATTTTGATCAAAAAAAAATAAGACTAAAAAAAATTATTATTGATGATTTTCATTTTTGTTGCTCAAAATAAAACTCATCAGATCCTCGCGGCCCTCCTGTAAGACTTTTCGCAAATCTGATTTCACAGCCACCTAAGGGCTTATCAAAGCTACCTCCACGGTTTTTTGCAAATTTGTTAACTACTTTTAAAAAAATGGCCTCTCCTATGATTATACCCGTTACTCGTAGAGTAAAAGGGTATATTGTATTCGTGCAAAAGTATGTAACAGGGAGAAGGAAGCGTTTCCGACCCCATAAAGTATATATATTCTTGATCAGGATCACTAGCCGAGTCGATCTAGCCATGTCTGTCTGTCCGTCTGTCTGTCTGTCTGTCCGTATGAACGCTCAGATCTCGAAAACTATAAAAAATAGAAAGTTGGTATTAATAATGAAGATTCTTGGAGTTCCTACGCAGCGCAAGTTTGTTTCAACAATGCGCCACGTCCCCCCCCTAACGCCCACAATCGCCATAAACGATTTTCAAATGTGTCTGGCGGCCACATCTTTCAACATTTAAAAAATGTATAAATGCAGTCTGCGTTGTCTGCGGGGATGCACATTTAACTATGGACTGTCCTCTAAATAAGGAGAACCAATCTGCCAAAAAATGTAGCAACTGTGGGGAAAACCACACGGCCAACTACAGAGGTTGCCGTATTTATAAGGAGATGAAAAACCGCCTAACCCAAAAAATAACTGCAGCTAGAAACCCAGCCATCCGCCAAAATCTTCCATACATACCATCAACAACACCGGGAGTCTCTTTTGCTCAGGCGCTGAGCTACAACAACGGGTCTTACGCTTCAGTTCCAACACCTACATTTAAACAAACCACTCCAGGATTGTTGGAGCAACAGGCATCGAACCATACTTCGGAAAGTATCTGTGTAAACACATCCCAATTACCTAGTGGTATAGAATTAATGCTGGCAACTATAACAAAAACAATGGGAGCAATGCAGCAAACGCTGCCGGAGCTTGTGCGCACTCAAAATCTCCTCCTGGAGCTTCTAGTCAAACAAAAATCTTAGATAATTACTCTTAAAATATCTTTCTGGAATGCGAATGGCATTTCGCAGCACAAATACGAGCTTATGCAGTTCCTTGATCAATATGACATTGACGCCATGCTCATATCAGAGACTCACTTAACAAATAAAAACCATTTTCATCTTTCTGGCTATACATTTATTCGACAAATCATCCTGATGGGAAGGCTCATGGAGGTACTGGAATTCTGATAAAGAATCGGATTAGGCATTACGAGATGCCATCATTCGCTACGACTTATATCCAAGCAACAGCAGTACACCTCGAAACCCAAAGCGGCTACCTAAACCTAGCCTCTATATACTGCCCACCGCGCTTCTCTATTACCGAAGCAGAATTCCTAAACTTCTTCGATGTATTGGGTGACCGCTTTATAGCAGCTGGTGACTACAATGCAAAGCACAACGGCCCCACGTTGGGCGCCAGATGTACCGAACTGATTATTTATCTCTGCTCGCTACGAGATTCGTGCGGCTAGATCAGTATAGTTGTGTGTTCGTTCCACCAAATTTATATAAACGTGACCGCCCAGTAGATCAGTGAGAAAGCACAGAATTCACGGGTTCTTAGTGGGTTTATAACGGGTGTAACAGTACAGGGATTTTGATACGGCCGCTCGTGGTCGTCGACGCCTCCTGGTCGCCTTGATGACTCGGTGCTCTCCTCGTGGACTGAGTGATCCGGTTCTGTAGCTCCCTCGACGATCTCTGAAGCTCCCTGTAGATCCTTGAAGCTCGCTGGAGATGCTCGGCGCTGCTCGTCTCTGCTGCGTAGAATCGACCACTACTCGTAGCGCCTTAGACTCGCCAGGAGATCAGCTGCGCGGGTTTAGGGAAGCGTCACCGTTCTCAGACTAGGGTGAACAGAGGCCGCGATCTCCAGGAGTGTCTCCTTTCGATGCACCACCGCTAAGAGAAATCATTTAAAATTTAAAGCCAGCAATCTACATTGGCTAATTAACGCCCGCTCGCCACTAAAATTAGAGTACAAAATACTTTTGTATAATGCAGTCCTAAAACCAATTTGGACATATGGCTCCGAGCTATGGGGAAACGCATGTGCCAGCAACTTAGAAATAATCCAGAGAGCTCAATCAAAGATATTGAGAACTATAACAGGAGCACCGTGGTATATACGGAATGAAAATATTCATAAAGATCTAAACGTAGGCTTAGTTAAAGACGAACTCGACAAAGCGAAAGCAAAGTATAATCTTAAGCTCCAGGCCCATCCTAATGATCTTGCGCGGTCTCTAATCTGGACCACGGCTAAGAGACCTCCCCACCCAGCAACAATAGTTAGGGCCGTTATTCTAAATAATTAATTTGTAATTAATTAAAATATATAAAATAGATAAATATTTGCAAACTTGTCGTTAGTCTCTAAGAGAGAAGATTCGATCATAAAAATACCTTACCGTTTTTTTTTTTAATTTAATTCGAAATTCAGAAATATTAACAAAAAATATTCCCAAGAGTAGAAGGTAATATTTCAAAAAACACCGGAGCTATAATTTTTTTTCTTTTTTTTTCGATCCGGTCGGTTCCGACTTATATACTACCTGCTTAAAAACTGAGAGAATAGTTTGCGTAGAAGCGGACGAATAGACGGACGGACAGACGGACACTACTAGATCGACTCGTCTAGTGATGCTGATCAAGAATATATATACTTTATGGGGTCGGAAACGTCTCCTTCACTGCGTTGCAAACGTCTGACTGAAATCATAATACCCTCTGCAAGCGTATAATCATAGTCATGTCAACGTTGCTGTTGCTCGCATTCTCCCAAAGTTGGGAGCCGTAAGTCCAAATGGACTTAAGGGTTGAGTTGTAGAGAAGAACTTTAAAGTCCAGACACAGGGGTGATCGAGAATTTATAATCCAGTGTAGGCTGCTAGCTTTAAGTCTGAGTTGTACTTTCTTGCATTCAATGTGCCTCCGCCAGGTTAGGCGCCTGTCGAGGTGTACGCCGAGATATGTTACATCGATTGTCTATTAACGGTAAACATTATATGTTTACACTTTTGTTCATTAATTTTGATACGCCAGTCTGATAGCCATTTCTCGACTACCACCAAATGATCAGCTAGTTGAGCTGTTGCTCTTGTTGGGCATCTTGAGCGGCTCAGAATCGCGGTGTCGTCAGCAAATGTGGACATAGTCAGCCTATCGTTCGTAGGAATGTCTGCTGTGTATAGGACAAACAGGGTAGCCCCAGTGCGCTACCTTGTGGGACTCCGGCTTCAATGTTATACTCGTTGGATGACGTTGCATTGCATCTCACCTTGAAGACTCTGTGGTAGAGGTACAACTCAAGTAACTTATGAGTGTTTTCTGGCAGTGATGTTATGATTTTATGCATAAGGCCTTCAAGCCACACTCGGTCGAATGCCTGGGAGACGTCGAGGAATATCGCACTAAAATATTCCCGATGTTCGAAGGCTGTACGGATTTCTGATGTTATTCGGTTGACTTGCTCGATGGTTCCGTGGCTTTCTCTAAGCCCGAGTTGATGTGCCGGGATTACGTTTTGTTCTCTTACATATGGTGTTATGCGCGAGAGCAGGCACTTTCTAGTAGTTTGGACAGGCACGATAGTAAGCTTATTGGCCTGTACAATGAGGAAATTGTGTGGTCATTCCCAGGCTTCGGTATCATTATAACCACAGACTTTTCCCATTTTTTGGGTAGTAGCCAAGTTTTGTGATCCCGCTAAATAATTAAATCCACTGCGCAGTTTGGAAGTTCAATTATCATTTTTGGGGTTATTAGGTCGCCCCCTGGAGCCTTCTTTGGTTTTAATTGCTTCATAATGACATTAGCAATTTCAGGAGCTTGAAACAAGATCGGGTTAATTGCAATTTCAGAGCTAAGCGGCGGTAATTGAAAAGAGTTTGTGGCGGCGTTTGGCTGAAATACATTTTGTAGGTGCAAAGCAAATGTTTCGGCTCTGTCTTTGTCATTGCGGGCCCAAGTCTCGAGGAGTTTCTAATCGGAGTGTCTGATTCTATCGGAGAGCTTAAATTTGGGTGGGCTCTCCACAAAGGATGCTTTGTGCTGGTCGGCGACAGTCTCTCGATGTACCGGCACTGCGCAAGCTCTTCTTCTTGCTTAAGGGTTTTAGTGAGTCTGCGGGTGGCTGCATTAAAGAGTTGCTTCGAATCGGGCGATCTGCAAGATTGCCAAGCTCGTCGTATGCGTCGTTTGTCCCGAACCAGTTATTCGATTTGGAAATTAGTTTTGTATTGGCTGCTACGCACAGTTGTCTCTTCTGGTGTTGAGATTTTGGCTGCTGCCGCGAGTACCGACTCCAGGGCATCGGCACAGAAGTCAATGTCATTCTCAGTGTTAAGCTGTGTGGGAACTCAATGTGGGAACTTACGTACTTTTTGTACTTTAGCCAGTTAGTTCTATTAGAGGTCAGCCTGAAGGGGTTGCTCGATTACTTTGGGGCTTTGAAGGAGAGTTATTAAAACAGGTGAGTGAACCGATGATAAGTCCGATGGCGATTTGGCGCTTACTAAATTTCTTGGGATGTTCTTGGTCACAGCGAAGTCAATTAAGTCCGGAAGTTTTCTGGGGTCAGCTGGCCAATATGTGGGGCTGCCAGGGGAGACATAGTCGAGTTTGTTGCACAAATTTATGATTGCTTTATACAGTTGCCTTCCTTTGGGGGTCACGAGCCTTGATCCCCAGTGCGTGTGCTTGGCGTTGTAGTCTCCTCCTGCTAAAAAGCGATCTCCGAGTGAATTGTAGAAGTCCATGAATTGCTCTTCAGTTATTGCAAAACGCGGTGGGCAATAGACAGCGGCTATAGTGATACTGCCGTTGTCTGCTTGTAATTTTAAAGAAATTTATAATAATTTGTTGCAAACCTCTGGTGAAAGTGGGGATTTATGCGTTCCCTGATTAAGATTCCGGTTTCTGGTGTGTCCGTACTTTTGGCAGTTTATTCATTGCAGCTGTCCATTTCGCTTATGCGGTTCTTCAACAGTAATCTTTCTATGCAACAGGAATTGCAGTTTGTAGTTCGACCTTAAAGAGTGGTTGCGGCTTTTTATTTCTGTTGATAATATTAATAATATATTTTGCGAGAAATCCTTTTTCTTTCAGTGCCTCTATTATTTCATTTTTGGATACGTCGGGCTCTATGCCCTTTAGCACTTCTTGCAAGCCCTTGCTACTCTTGAGCTGGTACGTGTAGTAGGGTTTCTTAGCCTCGTCTAGGTATTTGGTATTTACAGCTCTGAATTGATCTTCAGATTTAGCTTGAAGCTTTGTTTCGTGTATATTCCCTTTGACAAGAGGAGTAACAGCGCAACAATTTTCCCTTATGTAAATTGGTGGGGGCTTTGGCTTCTTTTATACAGCCTGTCCAGCCTCGTATTGATTATTTTCAATATCCGACAACAGGGCGAATCTGTTGTTACTAGGTGCCCCTGGTTGTTCGCTGCCTTTATTAGGGCAAATTTTGTTTTGGTTTATTTCCAACCATTTTATTTTGCGGTCTTAGCTTCCGTTTGATTTGGATGTAGCGATGAGAAATAAGGGATATAACTGTTTCTCTGGTCTACGGAGCTTCTACGCTCATTTTTTGAATCGCCGCTCATTGAGCTATTACTCGGGGCACTTCTTAGTTTTTATAATAACTTTGCACTAGTTTTATATACATCACCAATTATTATGAATGTTTTTATTTTGTGTTTTTAGCAATAAGATTGCCTTTATTACACAACTCCAGTATTTTTTAGTTAGTTGTTTTTTACCTTTAAGCTGCTTTTTTCAGGAGCTCACGCAAAACACATCTGCACTCTCCGGGCGTTGACATCGTTGTCATCTCATTTGAAACGATATTTATACCCGTTACTCGTAGAGTAAAAGGGTATATTGTTTTTATGTACTTTGTACCATAAGCTTGACATAAAAGTATTAAAAAACAAGAGAGAACGCTATAGTCGGGTTGGAGTCCCGACTATCTAATACCCGTCACTTAGCTAAAGGGAGTGCGAAGGAGATGGATATATAACATTTTTTTGATTGCGAATAACTTTTTAATAAATGGTCCGATTTGATAAATCGATAGGTATAAATATACACAACAAAATTGCATTTATACTTCTCGGAAATCTTTAAAGGTGTGGGCTCCAGATACATTTTAAAATCGTTAGTGGGCGATTGTGGGCGTTAGAGGGGGCGTGGCACCTTTTTGAAATAAACTTGCGCTGCGTAGGAAGCCCAAGAATATGTTTGGGAAATCTCAACCTTCTAGCTTTTGTAGTTTCCGAGATCTCAGCGTTCATACGGACAGACAGACAGACGGACAGACGGACAGATGGACATGGCTATATCGACTCGGCTAGTGATCCTGATCAAGAATATGTATACTTTATGGGGTCGGAATTGCTTCCTTCTAGCTGTTACATACTTTTGCACGAATACAATATACCCTTTTACTCTACGAGTAACGGGTATAATAAAACATAATCTAAAAGTGAGAAGCTATAGTAATTTAGACAAGACAAAGTTTTAATACACTTAAAAATTACTTAACTAAAAATGTATTCTTGATTAAAGCACTTTTGTTTGAACTCGAAAATAAATAATCACAGCAATGCTACTCCTTTAAAGTTAAAACGCAATTGAAAACCGCGGAAAACGGCGCCTGCCTTCGATTTTAAGCACTGACTCACTTCCTATTCATCACCTTAATTTTTATAGAAAGAGATGGAGAGAGAGAGAAATTAGGGAAAGCGTCGTCTCTGGCGCCGTTTCGGTCGGCTCCGCCGGCGACACTGTCGGCCTAGTGATGATGTTGTGATGAATTTTGACCAAAATTCATCACCTGTTCCTCACCGTTTTTAGGCGCTCATTCACTGCTATTTCAGCACCTTAATTTCGTAAAGAGAGAGAGAGGTGGTGGGTGAGAGAGTCGATTCTGCCGATGCTCTGCCGGCGTCGCAGTCGACTCAGTGCTATTTCAGCGCTTGGGCTGAATTTGGGAACTGCAGGGAAGTCACCCTGCAATCAAAAAGGCGATAATTCTTCTCAGTAACTTCTGGAAGATAGAATCACGACAGAACACATTTTATTAAAACAAAGAAGTCACTCAAAAGTGAGTGAAAAGAAAAATGCTTGCAGGGCACACAGATATAAAACAAAATAAAATTGTATGTGTGCCGACCGCTGATTTAAAGGAAGGTCATCCGTTTCTCAAGAATTCGCGACTATTTTGTTTCATTGTGCTTTTAAATTCCAATGTCTTTCCATGCCAGGTTTATCTTCTTCTGAAGAAGGTTATTCTCTTAAGAATAGTCTAGAAGAGGGGCCTGTGCCCCAAAAGTCGCGAAAAAATTAACCTCGATGGACCGCGATTTCTAAAGAATTTCCTTGCGGAAGATTATCGGCGGAAATGCATGGTTTTCTTGCAATTGCATTTTGAGGTCTTTTGCTATAAAAAACATATGGGCTTTCCCTTAGTTGTCAAAATAATGAGCGTTCGAAAAAATTCGACAAAAATGTGTATTTGTTTTTATAGCAGGCCAAACCCCACAACCGCGAATTAAATATCATCGGTGGACAGTGATTCCTGGATGACCAGCATATGCGTAACTTATAAAAGTATTATAAAAATAAAGTTCAAGAATTCGCGGTCCAAGGATTGCAAAAAATGCGCCTCCGTCAAAAAATATTTTTAAACAAACCGAGCGATTTTTTTTTTTTAATATTTTTGGCCTGCGGCGCAATGCATTTCTTATTTCAATTCTCTTAAATACTTGTATTGCGGTTAGGATTATAAAATTCGTGCATTATCGGTAGACATTGGATTATATGTTTTTCTGCATTTATGCTCCTAGTACCTCCAAATTTTGGATTTAGGCACTATATAAAAATTGTGTTCGAATGGAAATGACATATCGAAAATATGCATTTTTTTATGCAAAGGAATATGCAAAATATGTCGACAATGGGCAAACTATGCCTTTTTTTTTTTATGCCTCATAAGCACTAAGATTTCGAGCTTAGTGGTTGAAATAGAGTTCGAGTCATTTTGAAGTTCACAGGGAACTAATATACATAAAAATAGCTACAATCACCGTTCAATTTCGACAGTCAGTGCGAACGGTTGTGCCTTTCTTGTGCTCGCTAATATACATAAAAATAGCTACAATCACAGTTCAATTTCGAAAGTCAATGCGAACGGTTGTGCCTTTCTTGTGCTCGCTTAAGTCAAACACCTTCCAAGTACCCGAAGTTAAGCTACGCGTAAAGCTATTAATATACCTCTTATTAGTTCGAAAGACAATTTGACTCACGTTCGTAACACAACAAGCGCAGACCCCATGGAAGAGGCCCCCTGCACCCGATGGGAAGTTCCTCGTGGTCTCCAGATCGGACAATGAAACATTAAAAAAAACCTTACCATTTCTAATCAAAAAGTGAATCGACTCTGCCGTAGGTGGAGAAGTCTCAGAATGCAAAAAAAATAGAGATGGAAATCTATTGATGAAGACAAAGAACCCAAACCAAACTGAAAAACTCTGCAAAATCACCACAATGCCTAGCAACATACCAATTCAAGTTTCAGAATATCGATCGCTAAACTCTTACAAAGGAGTGATATTCTGCAACGACTTAAAAGACATTGGAGAGGTAGAAATATTGGAAAACCTAAAATAACCAAATGTCATAGAAGTAAAAATATTTTGAAAAAGTCAATGTTTGGAATCCCCACCGAAACTGGACTTATAATACTTACATACCTACCGGAAAACATCAACATTTGATATGAAAGAATCGAAATTCGACCATTTATCCCGCAGCCAATGCGTTGTAGCAATTGCCAGGGTATCGGACACATTACAAAGTTCTGCGAAAGATCTGGATCCTGCACTAATTGCTGCCGCTCTATTCATACCGACGTTCTGAAGGGAGAAGAATGCAAAGAAACTCCAACTTGTATAAATTGCCTAAAAACAAATACCATAATAACAATCATCACGCAAGAGATAGGAAGTGCCCTGTCTTTATAACCCACCAAGAAGTACAAGCAATAAAATCCTTACAAAAAGTAGACAACCGAATAGCCTGGTCAATCTACAAGGAGAGACATCAACACGATGGGTCGTTGTGTTCATCAGTTGCAAAGTCTAGCCAAAGTCAAGCACACGAACAACAGGAAACAACACAAAGCCCAACCAAATCCACACCATCAACAACCTTGGAGAAACCATCAACAAGCAACCAACGGAAAATGATCACTTATGAAGACGAAGATGGGATGTCCACCAGCTCCTTCAGCTCGGAACAAAATGCCAACGATAAGTCCAACACATGCAAAATTTACCCAAAAAACCTCCAACCTAGCCCTATAAACTCATTCCAAGTCTTTAAAATGTCTCTTATTATACTACAATAAACGGCTATTGTAACAACTATAACGAACTTCCAAATTTAATAAGACAACACAATCCAAAAATAATTTGTATTCAAGAAACCCATTTAACTGCTTCCCAACACATCCTTATCCCAGTCAACTTTGAATTATATCAAACTACATCCATCGTAGCTAAGGGCGGAGTCGCCTTATTAATTCATAAAACACTGCAGCACATGCAAGTCAGGCATATATTAGAGGCCATTGCTCTCGAAGTTCAATCAGCAAAAAAATGTAATATATTCATAACGTACATTCCTCCTAATCAAAAATTCACACAAAATGAATTGAAAGCAATGTTCCCAAGTGCTAACACATAAGCTATTATCACAGGCGATTTTAATAGTTGGAATAGTATGTGGGGATCACCCAAGAATAACAAAAGAGGAAACATTTTAGGAAAATTTATACTCAACAGCAACTATATAATTCTAAATAATGGCGAACCCAAACATTTCTGCACACATACAATAGCTCATATACACACATTGATTTAGCCCTCTGCTCTCCTGACCTTAAAATTCACTCCACCTTTAAAATTATCGACACATTGCAAGGAAGTGACCACTTCCCCATTATCATACAATTGTTCCACTCACAGAATAAAAAAGGACATAGGTACATACCTAGATTTATTATAAACTTAGCAAACTGGGACCAATATTAAATACTTACAGATAACTTAAACTCTTTCTTACCTATAGCACAAAATACTAACTAATTTTACAAAGTGCGTATAGAAGCATCCCCCAAACTAAGCCCCCTAAACAACACCACAACGTACCCTGGTGGAACAAAAACTTAGAATCCTTAAAAAAGCAAAAAACACAGCCTGGAGAAAAATTAACCAAAATATGAACAATGAAAACCTAATAAACTACAAACGAACTAACGCGCTATACAGAAGGGAAATTAGAACAAGTGAGAAAGAAAGTATACAAACATTAACATCAAACATCAACCCAGACACCAAATGTCAAACAATTTGGAACAAAATTCGAACATTCTGTGGCTTACATAAG